>KV019088.1:133044-166715 GCA_001598015.1 Dorcoceras hygrometricum | reverse complement strand
CAAACCACCCAAGTACTCATTTATGAGGATTTGGGGATGTCCTGCTTACGTGAAGCAGACAGTGGGAGATAAGCTGGATACGAGATCCATCTTATGCTACTTCATTGGGTATCCAAAGAATTCCATTGGATACTACTTCTACTATCCCAGCGAAGCAAAAGTGTTTGTTTCTAGGAATGCCACCTTTATGGAAAGGGAATTTCTACTTGATAGAAAGGGCAAAATAGTAGAACTCAAAGAGGTTTGAGAACCAACTGAAGTACCAGGTGAATCTCCTGCACCTCCAGAGCCAGTACCAGAAATGGTCGCACCTAGGAGATCCGAAAGGGTTCCTAGGGCTCCTGAGAGATATGGTTTTCTCCTTGAAGATGATCAAGGTGATCAAGTTGTTGGATCTGATCCAAGAACTTTCAAGGAGGCAATTTCCGATGCTGATTCTAATTTGCGGCTTGAAGCAATGCAGTCTGAGTTTGACTCAATGCATGCTAACCAAGTCTGGACTCTTGTTAATCCTCCCGAAGGAATTGTTCCTATTGGGAGTAAATGGGTATACAAGAGGAAACTTGGGCCTGATGGTAAGGTAATGACCTACAAGGCACGACTGGTCGCGAAAGGTTACACTCAAAGGCAAGGTGTTGACTATGATGAAACCTTCTCGCCAGTCGCAATGTTCAAGTAAATTAGAATCTTGTTAGCCATAGCCGCATGGTACGAATATGAGATATGGCAAATGGATGTGAAAAATGCATTCCTTAATGGAAACATTAAGGAAGAGATCTATATGACGCTTGACATCTATTGGAAGCTAGCATAAGGTATGCAAGCTTCAGAGATCGATCTACGGCCTCAAACAAGCATCGCGAAGTTGGAACCTGAGATTTGATGAAACAATTAAGGAATTTGGTTTCATCAAGAATCCCGAGGAGCCATGTGTGTATAAGAAGGTAGTTAAAAGCGCTGTGACATTCCTCGTACTTTATGTTGATGACATTCTACTCATTGGGAATGATGTAGGAATGCTGCAGTCAACTAAAGTCTGGTTGTCTAGTAGATTTTCGATGAAGGACATGGGTGAAGCATCCTATATTCTTGGAATACAGATCTATCGGGATAGATCTAAACGGATGCTCGGACTCACCCAAGCTACCTACATCGATACCATACTTAAGAGGTTCTCTATGGAAGAGTCCAAGAAAGGAAACCTACCTATGTGACACGGGGTCACTCTATCTAAGTCTATGTGTCCTAGGACTGATGAGGAGATAGAGAGTATGACACGTGTGCCATATGCCTCGGCAATAGGTAGTATTATGTATGGCATGATCTCGACTAGACCGGATGTCGCATATGCTCTGAGTGTCACGAGCCGCTACCAGGCCAACCCCGGCCAATTGCATTGGAAGGCTGTGAAGGATATTCTTAAGTACTTACGAAGGACTAAGAATATGTTCATGGTCTATGGGGGTGGTGAACTGAAACTGGAAGGCTACACTGATTCTAGCTTCCAGTGTGACGTGGATGATTCGAAGTCAACCTCTGGATTTGTATTCATGCTCAATGGTGGTGCTGTATCTAGAAGGCTACACTGATTCTAGCTTCCAGTGTGACGTGGATGATTCGAAGTCAACCTCTGGATTTGTATTCATGCTCAATGGTGGTGCTGTATCTTGGAAGAGTTCCAAGCAAGACACCATCGCGGATTCAACCACTGAAGCTGAGTACATCGCAGCATCAGCTGCTGCTAAGGAGGCGGTTTGGATAAGGAATTTCGTCCAAGAGTTGGGCGTCATTCCTAATGGAGTTGGTCCAGTCCCGGTGTACTGCGACAACACGGGTGCCGTTGCGCAAGCAAAGGAGCCTAGGTCTCACCAAAGATCCAAACACATACTGAGAAAATACCACATAATCCGGGATATTGTGGCTAGAGGTGACATAGCAGTTGAGAGAGTCGCCTCTGCGAACAACGTTGCTGATCCAATTACGAAGCCCTTGCTAGGACCCTTGTTTGAAAAATATCGCGAAACAATGGGACTACGTCTGATGAGTAGTTTGCTTTAGGGCAAGTGGGAGATTGTTAGAGTAGATGCCCAACTAGCCAACTTGTGTGGGTTCATAGACTCCTGTATGAAACGATCTTTATATATGATATTCGCATTTATTTATGGCATTCTTTATTTTCATTGTGTTGTATGATGATTAACAATTGCGTTGAGTAAAGACCTAGAATGCACTATAGTGTATGTTAGATATGATAGTGGGTATGACGGCTATCATGAAACACATCTAATAGTCACTGTGTATTCTGAATCAGTTCCTAGTCGATTGGGCCGTCAAAATGAGGATAAGGCCGCCCGAGCTCGAGACTAGTATCTGCGATGCGAAGTACCATGTTTCATTGGTAGGGAACATTGTGATGTTCTGAGCATGCAGATAGATAGTGACCTGATGATCTATCGAACTACTCTCGTTCGGACTTTCCAAGTGGTTACCATTTGTCGAGTGGATAAGTCCGAGGTCTTGGTTGTACTGATTAGTCCTCACGACTCGAAACTTCATTGAGACTCTACATGATAGGCGTCTCACTTTGACCCGTTTGCCGACTCACTTGGGGTCATAAGGCGGCGGGATTGGGTGAGATCCTGATGCATGTAGGAGTCGATGCATCGTTGTCGAGGATTCACCGCTCGCAGACATGCGTGGATATCCTATGCTATCCGAGGGGATAATAGTGTATAAATCTCTTGACAGAGTACTAGAAGTGTTTTAGGTAAATGGGTTTACCTAGTTACACTCGTGATGTCACTATTCGATCTCCCAGATGTATGCATAGCTATCGGATCTTTAGCGACTCTCGATTTACCAATGGTCGTTGATCTGATCGGGATATATGGATTGAAAGGACCGTACTGTACGCTAACCACGACCAAATGGTTCTTGAAGGCACTATAAGTGATACCTAGGGGATCATGGGGCGATGTTGCTAGACGCTCTTACCATGATCCGATGGGCAAGTCCGGAATTGTGATTTCGGAGCCGCAATGGTTGTGGGCCCACGGCTAGCTGTATCACTGAACCATTGAGGGTCACACAAGTACTGGATTCGAGATTCCCGCACGGATACTGAGCTCAATGTGTTGAGCATGGGAAGAGGATTTTGGGGAGTGCGACTTCCTAAAAGTCAACAGGGGTCAAATCGTGATTTCCCGCTGTTGAGGGGCAAAACGGTCATTTTGCACTGGGGTTCTGAAAAATGGTTTTTCAGATCATAGTATTCAGTTTTGGAAACTGAGTCTATCGGTCCGAACTGATTGGCGATCGGAGTTATGATGAAGTCACGGTGATAGGGATGAACCTAATGTTCATACGTTGGACCCGGGCCCGTTGGGCCGGTCCAAGTCCATCACTAATCTACTTAAAGTAGATTAGGGCTTAATTATTGAGATGCATCAAATCTAACCCTAGTCTCAAAAGCTCTTGTCCGCCGCCCCACCTCTCCTCCAACCTCACGCCACCGCCGCCTTCCGCCGCCGCCGCCGCCCCTCGCCGGAATTTGTTCCGGCCTACTTTTCGAGGAGAATCCGTTGGTGATAAAATACATCAGTCTTCTAGTGCAGGCTGATCGGAGGGAGATCGTTTCCGGTCGTGGACCTTATTGACGAATCTACCGTCGCCTACCGTGAAGAGCCGGCGTTCTTGTAATTCCGGTTGGAGCCAGGCACGAGTTGCCAGCAAGGTAATCAACGAAAACACCCTATGAATGGTTTGTATTGTGTTTGAATCTTATTGTATTGATCGTTTCCCGGGCAATTTTGTTTTCCGCTGCGCCCCGGGAGGCGGGATCCGGATCCTACACCGTTGTTTCCCAACAGGAACTCAAAGAGCAGTTGTGTGATCTGTTAGAGAAGGGCTTCATTAGACCGAGCATGTCGCCCTGGGGAGCTCCGATTCTTTTTGTGAAGAAAAAGGATGGATCTATGAGGATGTGTGTGGATTTTCGGCAGTTGAACAAAGCAACGATTAGAACAAGTATCCGTTGCCGAGGATTGATGACTTGTTTGACCAGTTTAAGGGATCTGCTGTATACTCCATGATTGATCTACGGTTTCGTTATCATCAGTTGCGGATCAGGGATGCTGATGTTGCGAAGACGGCTTTCAGGACTAGATATGGGCATTATGAGTTTATGGTGATGCCTTTTGGATTGACGAATGCTCCTGCTATCTTCATGGATTTGATTAATCGCGTCTTCAGTGAGTATATAGATCGTTTTGTGATTGTCTTCATAGATGACGTCCTGGTGTATTCGAGGAACTCCAGAGAGCATAAAGAGCACTTGAGATTGGTTTTGTATAAACTTATAGACTCACAGCTGTATGCGAAATTCAGCAAGTGTGAATTCTGGCTGGATAGAGTTGTCTTTTTGGGACATGTCATTTCAGCGCAAGGGATTTCCTTGGATCGGAATAAGGTCGAAGCAGTTCTTAACTGGGAGCGACCTAGGAGTGTGACTAAGATCCGTAGTTTCTTGGGTTTGGCTGGCTATAGGCGTTTTATTGAGAAGTTCTCTTCGATATCTAGGCCGATGACTCAGTTGACCTAGAAAGATAGGAAGTTTGTTTGGACTGATGAATGTGAGTCGAGTTTCCAGTTGATTAAGGAGAAGTTCACTACTGCTCCTGTGTTAGCTTTCCCTTTGGGTTCTGGAGGTTTTGTAGTTTGCTCCGATGCTTCTCTGAGTTGTTTAGGATGCGTGTTGATGCAGAACGGGTGGTGATAGCCTATGCGTCTCGACAGTTGAAGTCCCATGAGACGAGATACCCCGTTCATGATCTTGAGTTGGCTGCGATAGTGTTTGCCTTGAAGATTTGGCGTCAATATTTGTATGGTGAACAATTTGTGGTGTACACCGACCACAAAAGTTTGAAGTATATCGTCAGGCATTAGATTTGAATATGAGGCAATGCCGCTGGATGGAGTTGCTGAAGGATTTTGAGTGTGAGATTCAGTATCAGCCTGGGCGAATAAATTTAGTGGCCGATGCTTTGAGTAGGAAAGCCCAATCGGATATGTTGAAGTCGATGAGTATATCCAAAGTCCATGAGGATTTGGGGACTTCTGGGTGGCGTTTTCAGCCGAGTGATCAGTATTTCGTGGTTTTTTCTTTTCAGGTTGTAGCCACTATATTGTAGCAGATATTAGAGCAGCGCAGAGGACTGATCCGTATGTGCATGAGTTGAAGATTAAGGCTCAGAATGGTCAGTCGGAGGATTTTTCTGTTGCTTCTGATGGAGGCTTGAGATTTTGAGGTAGGTTGGTGGTTCCGAATTTGATTTGATTTGAAGGAAGCCATCTTGAATGAAGCTCATTGTAGTCGATACAGTGTGCACCCGGGCAAGAAAAACATGTATCATACCCTGAAGTCTCATTTTTGGTGGGAAGGCATGAGGAATGACATCTCTGGATTTGTAGCTCAATGTTTGAATTGCCAACAGGTCAAGGCTGAGAGGATGAGACCTGGTGGATTGCTACAGAGTCTAGAAGTGCCTCAATGGAATTGGGAGCACATCGCCATGGATTTTGTGACTCATTTGCCTCGATCGAGTAGGGGATGTGATGTTTTTTGGGTTGTTATTGATAGACTTTCGAAGTCAGCCCATTTCATTCCCTATGATGTGAGATGTTCGATGAAGAAGATGGTGCGACTGTACATTGACCATGTGGTGAGATTGCATGGAGTGCTGGTTTCAATAGTGTCTGATAGAGATCCAAGGTTTACTTCCCGATTCTGGAAGAGCTTGCAGGCAGCGATGGGTTCGAGGTTGGCTATGAGTACAGCCTATCATCCACAGACGGATGGCCAATCTGAGAGGACCATTCAGATTTTAGAAGATATGCTGCGAGCAGTTGTTTTGGATTTCGGTGGTGGCTGGCAGGATTCCTTGTGCTTAGTTGAGTTTTCTTATAATAATAGCTACTAGGTAACTATTGGGATGGCCCCTTTTGAAGCGTTATATGTTCATAAGTGTAGATCACCGATCTGCTGGGAAGAGATTGGTGAGAAGCAGTTGTCTACTCCTGAGTTTGTGCAGCACATGAAAGATCAGATTGAGTTGATTCGGATTAGGATGAAATCTGCTCAAGATCTACATGCTAGCTATGCTAACAAGAGACGCAGACCTTTGGAGTTTGAGGTTGGCGATTGAGTGTTTCTGAAAGTTTCTCCTTTCAAGAGTGTGATGAGATTCAGATTGAAGGGTAATTTGGCTCCTAGATTCGTTGGTCCCTTTGAGATTGTTGAGAGGATAGGACAGTTGGCTTATAGATTGAGACTGCCTGATGAGTTAGCAGCAATGCATGATGTGTTTCATTTGTCAATGTTGAGAAAATATGAGCCAGATCCGTCCCATGTGTTGAGGACTGATGAAGTTGAGCTGGATTCTACCTTGAGCTATGTTAAAAATATCCAGTGCAGATTCAGGATAGGAAGGAGAACCAGTTGAGGAAGAAGGTATTCCGTTGGAAATGATTCAATGGAGCAAGCATGGTCGTGAGGAAGCTACATGGGAAGTTGAAGAGAAGATGAGACAAGAATGGCCTCATCTATTTGAGCTTTGACAGTGGAGTTGTGTTGGTATGTTCTGGTGTTTTGGTTGATTTTTTCCCTGTGTTTGCATTTGATTTCGAGGACGAAATCTCTTAAGGTGGGGAGAATGTGAGGACTAGAATTTGCTAAGCACGACTTATTAGCTAATCGGATTTTGGTTTAGAGTTAGCCTATGACACCCGAAGCCATGGGAATCACGAATTGGGTTAAATAAAAATTTTCGAATAAATAGAAGAGCTGAAAGACAGTTTGTTATAAGCTGTATTCCTTATAACTTAAAAACGAAACTTCGAAACACAAATACAACCACAAAAGCTGACAGACATCTATACCTTAAGGTGGGGAGAATGTGAGGACTAGAATTTGCTAAGCACGACTTATTAGCTAATCGGATTTTGGTTTAGAGTTAGCCTATGACACCCGAAGCCATGGGAATCACGAATTGGGTTAAATAAAAATTTTCGAATAAATAGAAGAGCTGAAAGACAGTTTGTTATAAGCTGTATTCCTTATAACTTAAAAACGAAACTTCGAAACACAAATACAACCACAAAAGCTGACAGACATCTATACACTTGCGCGCCAACTACTGACAAACGTTTTTGCGGAAAAACAGATTCTATTATATATATTGCAATTGCGAGTTACAACATCTGAAATTTTGTTTGAATATACAACTGATGTAATTGATCTAATACAGATGCCTAACATATAATACAACATCAGCTATGACACGGAAAATGCTGGCCATTGATAAACACAACACCCAGCTGCTGCTATCAGTTTTCACCTCCTGTTCGCTCCTCAGCTGTCATACCTGCACCATTTTAAAAGCTAATGAGCCTAGGGGCTCAGCAAGTAAAATCTGAGTAATAACAATTTCATTTCACGCAGGCAGACATCTTAACATACATAACTTTGAGTTAAAGGAACCATCAATACATAAACGTTTCATAAACATTTCTTTCTTAAACTTGGAGACAGGGGATAATAGCCTAGATCTCATCATCAATATCTTTTCGTTTGATTTATGGCTTAGAAGCTCTACTTAGGTCCGTGTTGCACTTTGATCAAAATGACTTCCGATATCAGTTTCAGCATATAGATCATATGAAAGGGCGGCCGACATCTGGACGACTACTCACCCTTCTCCTTGTGACCGTCTGTTATCTATTCCATAAATATTAAAATAACTTTTTTTCCTTTAACATCCTTTCTTTCTTTAAAATCTCTTTAAACATCATCGGGTTCCATCATTTAAAACTCTCGCTTCCCATCTTTAAAACTTACTGAGTATCGAATTCGACTGCTGGGGACTTACTGCTGAAATGGAATCAGTCGTAACAAAGTGAAACAATACTTTGAAACAAAACAGATCTTCACTGTACACGTTTATCGTAAAACAGCTGCGAGAGAATGCTTAAAACAGACGTGGTAAATGAAAAGATGTCGTTGAATTAGAAAACAGACATGATGACGTAAGAATATCTGTTACCAGTTGTAACTTAAGGAAACGACGTCGTTAGTTTGTACCAGTCGTAACAATAATCGCTAACAACGCGACTTGGGAATAAGTGTAAAACGATGTCGTTTGCTTTAAGAAGCTGACGTAAGAAAGTCTGATAATAAGAATAAAAAGACGTACGAACAGTGCAACAACTGAATACAACGATACAATGCAACAGCTGATGAACAAACCAACATCTGGTGAACAATGAAACCAACAGCTGATGAACAATAAAACCAACAGCTGATGAACAATGAAACCAACAGCTGATGAACAATAAAACCAACAGCTGATGAACAATAAAACTAACAGCTGATGAACAATAAAACCAACAGCTGATGAACAATAAAACCAACAGCTGATGAACAATGAAACCAACAGCTGATGAACAATAAAACTAACAGCTGATGAAAAATAAAACCAACAGCTGATGTGAGAAATTCTCGAAACCAAAAGCTGACTTTAAACTTGGTGTTGCATCATCAAAACGACAGCTACGCTATCAGCTGTTATCTATCAAACCAGACTTTATACTGATTCGATTAACAACATATGATTACATAGCGTCCAATTCTGATATTACAGACCACCGAAAGGAAGAACATTCATAAACATACTTGAATCAAACTCGAATCCTCGGTAACCATATTTTCTAGAAAACACTTGGAAGCATAAAAACATCATTTTGAACCCAATCTTTCTTTCCTTGATCATGCGTAAATCATTTTAAACATTAACTTCAACATATCTTAAACATACAGGCAAGCAGATCCATAAAATGAATAAAATCAATATAAGCTTTAAATGGTGTAGCAAGGATCAACTTTTACTTGCCTTAACAAAGCTTTAACAAATCTTTGCAACCATGGTTAATTCCGGCAGAATATTCTCCCTGCGCAATACACGAACTTCTCTGGAAAATATTTTGAAGAACACTAAAGATTTTCTTTGCAAATGATAATGATCTTGCTTTCAAAACAGCTATTTATATGGAAGGGATTAGTGGCAAGGTGCTATGTTTACAAAGCATGACACACTTCAACCAAGTTGTACAAATTTTTGTAAAATTCTCTTCATATCATTTAAATTTGTAAAGCACCAAACCTTTTTCAAAAGAAATCATTTGTCCTCCTTAAAGATATTTTAATCAATTTAAACATGTTCATGTATCGCTCTTGGAGTCATCTACTGGAACCAGCCGCGACGCATCTTATTTTCTGAAATCAATGAAATCAGCAAATACATAACATTTAAAATTTCCATTTTGGCCCATGAAATTAATAAAATGCATAAATGTGGTCCTATGGATTTTGGGACGTTACATAGCTATTTGAGTTATTAACTATCGGGTTTTCAGATTTGAAAACTTGGTGATTCTTCAGAATTTCAGTTATGAGCGGGATCTGGATGTTCAGATCTGTCCCTCGCGTGTTTGCTTGAATTTTCGCGAGTAGGGAGTGAAACGGTGTCATTTGGGTGCTAGTTAGACATAGCGTTGCAAGAGAATGCTAAGTCGTATTGCGTATTCAGACTTGACGCTAGTGAATGAAATCTTATTTGTTGGGGAACCGTGGCGGATCCGGATCCCGTCTCCCGACGAGAAAGTGGAAGAATAAAATTAGGCCGGGAAACGTTCAATACAGTTAAAATATACTGCAAACTATGAACCATTCATAGGGCGTTTAGTCAGTTACCTTGCTGGCGACTTGCGCCTGGCTCCAACCGGAATTACAGGAAAACCGGCTCTTCACGGTAGGCGGCTGTAGATTCGTCAATCAGGTCCACGACCGGAAGAGAGACTCCTTCGTCAGCCTGCACTAGAAGGACTGACGAGATCAGCATGGAAGGATTCTCCTCGAAGAACTGATCGGAGCAAGTCCGATCAATTAGCGGCGGCGACCGGCGGCAGCGGCGGCTTTTGGTAGAGAGGGGGGCGGCCGAGAGAGAGAGCTCTAGGGTTAGGGTTTTGTTGTTGTGTTATGAATTAAGCCCTAATCACATATTAGTATATATTAAATATACTTGGGCTTGAACCGGCCCATTGGACTTGGGTCAGACCCAAGCCCATACATGAACATTCGGTTCGTTTAATTCATTGCGGTTTCATCATAACTCCGATCGACGATCAGATCGGACCGATCGACTCAGTTTCCAAAACTGAATGTTATGATCTGAAAAACCATTTTTCAGAATCCCAGTGCAAAATGACCGTTTTGCCCCTCAACAGCGGAAATCACGATTTGACCCCTGTTGACTTTTAGGAAGTCGCACTTCCAAAATCCTCCTCCTATGCTCAACAAATTGAGCTCAGTATCCGTGCGGGAATCTCGAATCCAGTACTTGTGTGACCCTAAATGGTTCAGGGATACAGCTAGCTGTGGGCCCACAACCATTGTGGCTCCGGAATCACAATTCCGGACATGCCCATCGGATCATGGTTAGAGCGTCTAGCAACATCGCCCCATGATGCCCTAGGTATCACTGATAGTGCCTGCAAGAACCAGTTGGTCGTGGTTAGCGTACAGTACTGTCCTTTCAATCCATATATCCCGATCAGATCAACGACCATTGGTAAATCGAGAGTCGCTATAGATCCGATAGCTATGCATACATCTTGGAGATCGAATAGTGACATCACGAGTATAACTAGGTAAACCCATTTACCAAAAACACTTCTAGTACTCTGGCCAGAGATTTATACACTATCGTTTCCTCAGATAACACAGTATATCCACGCATGTCTGCGAGCGGTGAATCCTCGATAACGATGCATCGACTCCTACATGCATCGGGGTCTCACCCAATCCTGCCGCCTAATGACCCCAAGTGAGTCGGCAAATGGGTCAAAGTGAGACGCCTATCATGTAGAGTCTCAATGACGTTTCGAGTCGTGAGGACTAATCAGTACAACCAAGACCTCGGACTTATCCACTCGACAAATGGTAACCACTTGGAAAGTCCGAACGAGGGTAGTTCGATAGATCACCAGGTCACTATCCATCTGCATGCTCAGAACATCACAATGTTCCCTACCAATGAAACATGGTACTTCGCATCACAGATACTAGTCTCGAGCTCGGGCGGCCTTATCCTCATTTTGACGGCCCAATCGACTAGGAACAATATATAGAGATTGTTTCATACAAGAGTCTATAAACCCACACGCCACAAGTTGGCTAGTTGGGCATCTACTCTAACAATCTCCCACTTGCCCTAAAGCCAACTACTCATCAGACGCAGTCCCATTGTTTCGCGATGTTTTTCAAACAACGGTCCAGGCAAGGGCTTCGTAAGTGGATCAGCAACGTTGTCCGCAGAGGCGACTCTCTCAACTGCTATGTCACCTCTAGCCACAATATCCTGGATTATGTGGTATTTCCTCAGTATGTGTTTGGATCTTTGGTGAGACCTGGGCTCCTTTGCTTGCGCAACGGCACCCGTGTTGTCGCAGTACTCCGGGACTGGACCAACTCCATTAGGAATGACGCCCAACTCTTGGACGAAATTCCTTATCCAAACGGCCTCCTTAGCAGCAGCTGATGCTGCGATGTACTCAGCCTCAGTGGTTGAATCCGCGATGGTGTCTTGCTTGGAACTCTTCCAAGAGATAGCCCCACCATTGAGCATGAATACAAATCCAGAGGTTGACTTCGAATCATCCACGTCACACTGGAAGCTAGAATCAGTGTAGCCTTCCAGTTTCAGTTCACCACCCCCATAGACCATGAAGATATTCTTAGTCCTTCGCAAGTACTTAAGAATATCCTTCACAGCCTTCCAATGCAATTGGCCGGGGTTGGCCTGGTAGCGGCTCGTGACACTCAGAGCATATGCGACATCCGATCTAGTCGAGATCATGCCACACATAATACTACCTATTGCCGAGGCATATGGCACACGTGTCATACTCTCTATCTCCTCATCAGTCTTCGGACACATAGACTTAGATAGAGTGACCCCGTGGCACATAGGTGTAGGTGTCCTCTCTTGGACTCTTCCATGGAGAACCTCTTAAGTATGGTATCGATGTAGGTGGCCTAGGTGAGTCCGAGCATCAGTTTTGATCTATCCCGATAGATCTGTATTCCAAGAATATGGGATGCTTCACCCATGTCCTTCATCAAAAATCTACTAGACAACCAGACTTTAGTTTACTGTAGCATTACTACATCATTCCCAATGAGTAGAATGTCATCAACATAAAGTACGAGGAATGTCACAACGCTTTTAACTACCTTCTTATATGCACATGGCTCCTCGGGATTCTTGATGAAACCAAATTCCTTAATTGTTTCATCGAATCTCAGGTTCCAACTCCTCGATGCTTGTTTGAGACCGTAGATCGATCTTTGAAGTTTGCATACCTTATGCTCACTTCCTACAGATGTGAAACCCTCAGGCTGCGTCATATAGATCTCTTCCTTAATGATTCCATTAAGGAATGCGGTTTTCACATCCATTTGCCATATCTCATAGTCGTACCATGCGGCTATGGCTAATAAGATTCTAATTTACTTGAACATTGCGACTGGTGAGAAGGTTTCATCATAGTCAACACCTTGACTTTGATTGTAACCTTTCGCGACCAGTCGTGCCTTGTAGGTCATTACCTATACCATCAGGCCCAAGTTTCCTCTTGTATACCCATTTGCACCCAATAGGAACAATTCCTTCGGGAGGGTTGACGAGAGTCCAAACTTGGTTAGCATGCATTGAGTCAAACTCAGACTGCATTGCTTCAAGCCACAAATTAGAATCAGCATCGGAAATTGCCTCCTTGAAAGTTCTTGGATCAGATCCAACAACTTGATCACCTTGATCATCTCCAAGGAGAAAACCATATCTCTCAGGAGCCCTAGGAACCCTTTCGGATCTCCTAGGTGCGACCATTTCTGGTACTGGCTCTGGAGGTGCAGAAGATTCACCTAGTACTTCAGTTGGTTCTCGAACCTCTTCGAGTTTTACTATTCTGCCCTTTTTATCAAGTAGAAATTCCCTTTCCATAAAGGTGGCATTCCTAGAAACAAACACTTTTGCTTCGCTGGGATAGTAGAAGTAGTATCCAATGGAATTCTTTGGATACCCAATGAAGTAGCATAAGATGGATCTCGTATCCAGCTTATCTCCCACTGTCTGCTTCACGTAAGCAGGACATCCCCAAATCCTCATGTATGGGTACTTGGGTGGTTTGCCCATCCATATCTCATATGGAGTCTTATCCACTACCTTGGTGTGGACATTATTCAACAACATTACCGCCGTTTCGAGCGCATAGCCCCAAAACGAGGTAGGAAGCTCAGTGAAGCTCATCATAGATCGAACCATGTCCAACAGGGTTCGATTATGACGCTCCGCTACACCATTGAGCTGTGGTGTGGCCGGAGGGGTCCACTGTGAGAGAATACAATTCTCTTTAAGATAATCTTCGAACTCAGCACCCAAGTATTCACCACCTCGATCGGATCGAAGTGCTTTAATACTTTTGCCTAGCTGATTTTCTACTTCAGCCTTGAATTCTTTGAACCTTTCAAAGGATTCAGACTTGTGCTTCATCAAGTACAAGTAACCATACCTAGAGTGATCGTCGGTAAAGGTGATGAAGTATGTGTGACCGCATTTAGTACCAATACTAAACGGGCCGCACACATCAGTATGGATCAAATACAATAGGCCTTGGGCACGTTCAGGCTTGCCCTTGAAGGGTTGTTTAGTCATCTTTCCCTTGAGACAAGACTCAGAAGTCGGTAGGGAGTTAATGTCTGACAGATCAAACATGTCACTCCTAACTAACTTGTTCATCCTACTTAGAGAAATATGACCTAGCCTAGCGTGCCAAAGTTGTGTTGGGTTCAAGTTATCGCATTTCCTTTTAATCGTCATTGTATGTGTTTCGACATCGCGAGTTGGAACTTGTTTTAATTTTAAGGTGTATAAGTCGTTTTCGCGTTCCCCAATTCTAATTAAACATTCATTCTTGTAAATATTGCAAATAGAATTAGCAAACATACAAGAATATCCATCACTATCAAGCATAGGAATATAAATAATGTTTTTAATCAATTCAGGAACAAACAAAACGTCTCGTAACAACAACTTAAAATCTGAAGACAGAAGTAAATAAATATCTCCTATGGCTACTGCAGCAACTCTTGCTCCATTGCCAAGCCTCAAGTGGGTCTCACCCTCTCTAAGACGTCGGCTTCTTGTCATCACCTGCAAATCATTGCAGATATGAGATCCACATCCGGTATCAAGTACCCAAGAAGTCGAACTAAGAGACATATTTATTTCAATATAGAACATACCTTTCGCAGTTCGCAACTGCTCGAGGTACTCCTTGCAGTTTCTTCTCCAATGCCCAGGCTTGTGGCAGTGGTGGCAAACATCCTCGCTCTTGTTTGGCTTGGAATCCTTTGCCTTTGGCTTCTTGGTGGGCTTTTCCTCCTTTGCAGGGGCAGAACGCTTCTTTCCCTTGCGTCTGGGCCCTTTCTTCACAGAGGAAGAAGAGCCCATGAGGAGGACGGGCTTGTCCTTCTTTATGGTTCCTTCGAACACTACAAGCACGTTAACCACCTCTTCAAGGGTGGCTGCCAGCTTGTTCATGTTGAAGTTGACCACAAAGGGGTCGAATGCAGCAGGCAGTGAGAGGAGAAGCACATCCACAGACAGCTCGTGTGAAAGTGTGATATCAAGGCCCGACAGCTTTTCAACGAGCCCCATCATACAAACCCCATACTCGCGGACCGAAGTCCAATCGCGCATGCGGCTCGTCATAAGCTCCTTGACAGCCGTGAACCTCTCATGTCGAGAGTTCTCCCCGTACAGTTCTTTGAGATGAAAAAGTATGTCAGCAGCATACTTCGTCTTCTCAAAGCGCCGTTGCATTTCGTTCGACATCGATGCCATCACATAGCATCGAGTCTTAAGCTCGTCGTCCCACCATTGTTTAAGCGTAATCAGCTCCTCAGGGCTGATATCGGCAGGGGTTTCCTCCGGAGGGCTCTTGTCTATCGTATAGAGGAGCTTCTCCGAAGCCAACACAATGTTGAGGTTGCGGAGCCAGTCTTGGTAGTTCAGACCGGTGAACTTGTTGCTATCAAGTATAGCAGCGAGCGGGTTTTTCATCGGAACCATTTTGTATAAGCAGTAATACTGAAAGAAAACAGACAATCATCACTAACTATATAAGACATATGCTAAGACATAAAACATGGTCGTTTAGTTCTATGAATTACCCTCCCACTATTTTAACGATTTCATCACCCTCTAATGAAATCGAGAAAGCAAGTTTCTTTAGTGGGTACACGGAGCCCAATCAAGCGATCATGGACCCGAATAATATCATCCATCCATGACCCCCAAAAGGTAGTTTCCGATTGCAACCGGTGCAACCTCCATGTATTCACGTCACGTCCAGTAAGGTCCCAATAATATGATGCCGTTTACTATCACGTGTCAAGATGACCCATCAATGTTGAGTCATGAAGGACGGTCCCCTTAACGTCCCCAATAATATGAGCCAACGTTAAAGGGAGTTCCAACCGACTCACAACAATTGTCAATGGCGTGGAAAGCTTTCCGGCATACATAGCCCCATGAATAATATGAGCCGGGCCATGTATACGGGTAGCATCGGCGTACACCCATTGTTGATGGAAGGTAGGGAGATTTAAAAAATTTTAAATTCCCTTAGGTTTATCGAATAAACTTTTATCTTGATATTAGTTTTAAATCGTATTTAAAACGAGGGATTTTATTTTTGAAAATTTGGTCTAATGCAAATATTTTAAATCAAATTTAAAACATGCGGATTCAACTAACTATATATCACATATATAAACATTGGGATGATCGATCGCGAGAGCTATGCGGTCCGTGGTTGCCAATCACGGACCTGGGTCCAATCCTAGGTGATATGCAATATGCAATGCAATCCTATTACATTTGCTTCCGGTTTTACAGATCTTCGGTCTTCAATATCTTTGATCATCATGGGCCCACCATCTTCAAAAGTCCTCCCACTAAGTCTAGTAATTTACAATAAATTTCCATGACAAATAAGGGATATATTTTAAGGAGTGGGAATGGGCCACAAACAGACCCACTTAAAATGAAAATCAATAATATTTACAAACCGAAATCATAAAAACCTATCGCATACACCTAACACATTGGGCACGGCTCTCGATTATCCCAATCATGCAATCAATCTAATTAATTTGCATAAATATAAATAATCAAATTATTTATCGCAAAATCATATTTTAATCATACAATCGCATTTTATAATAAAATCGCATTTTGTCGATAAAATCAAATTTTAATCAACAAAATCATATTTCATTATAAAATCATATTTTACAATTAAAATCACATTTTGCTAATTTTAATTGCATCATATTGGACCAAAAACAATTTTGGGCCCAAAAATCTCAAAATTTCAAAATTGACCAAAATCGGCTTGATATCGAATATCGGCCCGAAAACTTCACGGGCTGCCCGGAACAGGCCCGAACTAAACCTAGAAGTAAAATTCAGCCATCGCAACAATCTGCCGGAGATCGTCACCGGACGGCGGCCACACGGCGGCGGCCGCCGCCAACAATTCATGCGGCAGCAGCATCGCCACGCCAAGCGCGACGCACGGCCGCGCGCCAAGAGCGGCGCATAGCAGCCCGCCTGCTGGCCATCAAACGCGCAAACGGTGCACGCATCGTCGGCCACCATGCGCAACATCATCGCGCGAAGGAGGCAGCAGATCACGCAACACTCGCGCGAGACAGCAGCAACAATTATCGGCGATCAGGCGCTGCCATGCGCGCCCACGCGCGCGCCATCGCACGGCCGCGTGCTCATTTTGGCGCCGCAGCACGCGGCGGCGGCCGGCTGCCAGAAAAAATTTATTTTTTTTTATTCAATCTGAAAATTAGAGATTAGATACAATATGGCAACAATTGTATTGAAGGATCCGAACCATAGCTCTGATACCACTGTTGGGTAACCGTGGCGGATCCGGATCCCGTCTCCCGGCGAGGCAGAGGAAGAATAAAATTAGGCCAGGAAACGTTCAATACAATTAAAATCTACTGAAAACTATGAACCATTCATAGGGCGTTTAGTCAGTTACCTTGCTGGCGACTTGCGCCTGGCTCCAACCGGAATTACAAGAAGACCGGCTCTTCACGGTAGGAGGCTGTAGATTCGTCAATCAGGTCCACGACCGGAAGGGAGACTCCTTCGTCAGCATGCACTAGAAGGCCTGACGAGATCAGCACGGACGGATTCTCCTCGAAGAACTGATCGGAGCAAGTCCGATCAATTAGCGGCGGCGGCGGCTTTTGGGAGAGAGGGGGGCGACCGAGAGAGAGAGCTCTAGGGTTAGGGTTTTGTTGTTGTGTTATGAATTAAGCCCTAATCACATATTAGTATATATTAAATATACTTGGGCTTGAACCGGCCCATTGGACTTGGGTCAGACCCAAGCCCATACATGAACATTCGGTTCGTTTAATTCATTGCGGTTTCATCATAACTCCGATCGACGATCAGATCGAACCGATCGACTTAGTTTCCAAAACTGAATGTTATGATCTGAAAAACCATTTTTCAGAACCCCAGTGCAAAATGACTGATTTGCCCCTCAACAGCGGAAATCACGATTTGACCCCTGTTGACTCAGACCCAAGCCCATACATGAACATTCGGTTCGTTTAATTCATTGCGGTTTCATCATAACTCCGATCGACGATCAGATCGAACCGATCGACTTAGTTTCCAAAACTGAATGTTATGATCTGAAAAACCATTTTTCAGAACCCCAGTGCAAAATGACTGATTTGCCCCTCAACAGCGGAAATCACGATTTGACCCCTGTTGACTTTTATGAAGTCGCGCTTCCAAAATCCTCCTCCTATGCTCAACACATTGAGCTCAGTATCCGTGCGGGAATCTCGAATCCAGTACTTGTGTGACCCTCAATGGTTCAGGGATACAGCTAGCCGTGAGCCCACAACCATTGTGGCTCCGGAATCACAATTCCGTACTTGCCCATCGGATCATGGTAAGAGAGTCTAGCAACATCGCCCCATGATCCCCTAGGTAACACTGATAGTGCCTGCAAGAACCAGTTGGTCATGGTTAGCGTACAGTACGGTCCTTTCAATCCATATATCCCGATCAGATCAACGACCATTGGTAAATCGAGAGTCGCTATAGATCCGATAGCTATGCATACATCTTGGAGATCGAATAGTGACATCGAGAGTGTAACTAGGTAAATCCATTTACCTAAAACACTTCTAGTACTCTGGCCAGAGATTTATACACCACAGGATATCCACGCATGTCTGCGAGCGGTGAATCCTCGACAACGATGCATCGACTCCTACATGCATCGGGGTCTCACCCAATCCTGCCGCCTAATGACCCCAAGTGAGTCGGCAAATGGGTCAAAGTGAGACGCCTATCATGTAGAGTCTCAATGACGTTTCGAGTCGTGAGGACTAATCAGTACAACCAAGACCTCGGACTTATCCACTCGACAAATGGTAACCACTTGGAAAGTCCGAACGAGGGTAGTTCGATAGATCACCAGGTCACTATCCATCTGCATGCTCAGAACATCACAATGTTCCCTACCAATAAAACATGGTACTTCGCATCGCAGACACTAGTCTCGAGCTCGGGCGGCCTTATCCTCATTTTGACGGCCCAATCGACTAGGAACGTGTTCAGAATGCACAGTGACTATTAGATGTGTTTCATGATAGCCGTCATACCCACTATCACATCTAACATACACTATGGTGCATTCTAGGTCTTTACTCAACGCAATTGTTAATCATCATACAACACAATGAAAGTAAAGAACGCCATAAATGAATGCAAATATCATATATAAAGATTGTCATATACAAGAGTCTATAAACCGAAACGCCACAAGTTGGCTAGTTGGGCATCTACTCTAACATTATTATCGGGCGTGAGCAGATGTGAGCTTCTACTCGAGGAAGTCAGCGATGGTCAGTGGGCCAGAGTTGTTCAGATGTCAACGTTGGTCAACGGTACTGTGTAGACCGGTGCGGTTTGGAGATTTCAGATGTGATCAAGATCTAAGGAGCGTTATCGGGATCTGTTGCGAGAGCGGACTCCGATGCTACGTTGTTTTGATAAGTAAGAGCGACGTCGTTTTGGTATCAGAAACGCGTGTTTGTTTGGAGATCGGATTTGAGTTAGCGTTGGCAGATGTGAGTGATAGCTGAGGCCAGATTTGAGGGACTTCTGCCTTAGCAATGAGATCTGAACTTATCGGTGAATTGATTTCCATTGTAGCTCAGACTTGGGGATTTAAATTAAGTGTCGATGAAAACTTAGAGTATTTTCGAACCTTATATTCCCTATCTTCATCCCCGATAACCCTCGATTGCTATTGTTCATCCGAACCCTATTTCCGTCGATTGCGTCATTTTACGCTGCCGTTTGGAGCAAGATTGGTAGCCCTGAGCTCGTCTTATATATGGCTTTCGATTGATACCAGTTTGGAGACTGGAGTCGCCGGATTTGAGGAGCGCGAAGTTGTTGCAGTGTTCGTATGTCTTCGAGATTGTGGACCAGTAGTTCTTCTGTTCTTTAACAGCTTTGGGTAAGTGATTCTTTACCGATTTAAGCTTCGTATGAGAGCTGAGTAGTGCTCTGTTGGAGTTAGGTAACTGAGTTAAGTTACTGGGCTTTAGAATTAAGCTGTTTGAGTTCAGATTTGAGTTGATAATTAGATACTTTGACATATTCGAACTTGTAGTGACTTCTGTTGAGTTCGTCGTGAAGCTGCTTGGACAATAGACTTGAGTTGGTTGTTGCTCCCTTGTTGTTGTAAGATCTGTTGAGGTAGAAGCTGAATTGAGGTACGAATTGAGCTAGATTTTAGCATCTTTGTTATCAGCTTTGGGATATTTCCTTCGTGTATTAGCTGCTGTGTTTTGTATTGCCTGCTGAATGATTTGTGCTCATATATGTGTTATGTGCGTGTGATGTTATGCATGTATTAAGCATGAGTCTGCTGTGCATTCACGCATACATATTGAGACTGATCCCTTTGAGAGCTGAATTCCTGTTGAACGTTGTGATCGATCGGCTGAGTCGTCGTGCCTGAAAGGCCCAATGCTGTTTTGATGTGGTGGCCGGCTGAGTCGTCGTGCCTGAATACAACTATCTTGTGATGGTCGGCTGAGTCGTCGTACCTGAAGATCACAAGATGATGATGATTGATGAGATCTTCACAGCTGAGTCGTTGTGCATTTTGCCTACCGATGATCCTTGGTAGCCCTTTTCACGCATTGCATGATTTAGATATTGCATTGTCTGATATGATAGATGCTTTTATTGTGCTCTTCAAACTGAGGTTTGACCTCGTTTATTTTCCTTGTTTTGGGCTGCCTTGGTCTGTATTGGCTTTGGCAGGTTCTTCAGGTAACCAAGCTGGACAGAGTGGAGCTTCAGCTGGTCGATCCCCTTTTTGATTTGAGTCCCGGTTGTATTGATATTTATATTGAGCCAAGGGATGTCTTGTGCCTCTATTTTTGTTGGGGATCGTGAGTTGTGTTATTTGATGTTGTTGTTTGAGTTTTGAACTAAAATCTTATTTTAAGTATGATTGTATTTTGAATGATATTGGATCAGGCCTATTATTGAAAATTTTTAGCCCATATTTTTATGATGCTTCCGCATATTTGTGATTAATTGATGTATTAGGGCACCGGGCCTGAAAAAGAAGTCGAGTTAAGGGACATATTTATTTCAATATAGAGTATACCTTTTGCAATTCTCAACTGCTCGAGGTAATCCCGACAGTTCCTCCTCCAATGCACAGGCTTGTGGCAGTGGTGGCAAACTTCCTAAGATTTGTTTGGCTTCAGTTCCCTTTTCTTGGGCTTCTTGGTGGGATTTTCCTCCTTCGCAGGGGCATAACGCTTCTTACCCTTGCGTTGGGCCCCTTCTTCGCAGAGGAAGAAGAGCCCAAAAGGAGGACGGGCTTGTCCTTCTTTATGATCCCCTCAAATACGACAAGCATGTTTACCACCTCTTCAAGGGTGGCATCCAGCTTGTTCATGTTGAATTTGACCACAAATGGGTCGAACACAGCAGGGAGGGAGAGGAGAAGCAGATCCACATACAGCTCATGTGGAAGCGTGATTTCGAGTCCCACAAGCTTCTCAATGAGCCCAATCATATGGACCCCATGCTTGTGGACCTAAGTCCCATCGCGCATGCGGTTCGTCATGAGAGTTCTCCCCATACAGCTCCTTGAGATGAAGGTGTATGTGAGAAACATAGTCCGTCTTCTCAAATCGCCGCTGCATTTTGTTGCACATTGATCCCATGATGTAGCAATGTGCTTTAAGCTCGTCATCCCACCATTTTCCCAGCTTTTCCAGCTCCTCAGGCCGGTGAACTTGTTGCTATCCAGTATAGCAGCAAGTGGATTGTTGATCGAAAACATAATTAGAGCAGTTTATACTGAGAGGAAAAACAGACATTCATTACAGAATATTCATGAAAAACGCTAAGACATAAAATAAGGTCATTTAGCTTTAGTAATTACATTCCCACTATTTTAACGATTTCACCACACTCTAATGAAATCGAGAAGCTAGTTTCCTTAGTGGGTACACAGAGTCCAATCACGGAATCACGGTCCCGAATAATATCAGCCAACCTTTATCCTCAAAAGGTAGAGTCCAATTGCAAAAGATGCAACATCTATGTATTTACCTCACGTCCAGTAAGAGCCCAATAATATGACGCCGATTACTATCACGAGTCAAGATGACCCATCAATGTTGAGTTGTAATGGACGGTCGCCATAACGTCCCGAATAATATTAGCCAACGTCATAGGAGTTCCATCCAAAGCACAGCAAGTCTCAATGGCGTGTACAACTTTCCGGCACACATAACCCCCCCCCCAATAATATGAGCCGGGCTATGTATGCGAGTAGCATCGACGTACACCCATTTTTGATTGAAGGTAGGAAATTTTAAATAATATTTAAATTCCCTTAGCTTCATGATTTTATCAAATAAACTTTTGTTTTATGATCAATTTAGAAGTCATGGATTAACATTCTCTAAGAGTGCTTCCAGATAGTTGGAGGGGTTATGATCAATTTAGAAGTCATGGATTAACATTCTCTAAGAGTGCTTCCAGATAGTTGAGGGGTTAATGACCACTTAAAAACCAACTTCCTAAGACAAAGCAACGCCCCTCAGTGAGACTAGTCGGTACAGTACATATCCGGTCTTGAAGGACTCTCTTAGATCACGTTTTGTCACATTTCCTCATAATTATCAATAAACTAAGTTCCTTCAATTTAATCATGAAAATTTTAATTTTGATATAAATTTTAAATCAAATTTGAAATGAGACATTTTAATTTGAAATTTGGTCTCAATAATTTTAAATCAAATTTAAAATTTACGGATTCAACAGATATATATATCACATATATAATTGGTATGATCGAAAAGAGAGATCTATGCGATCCGTGGTTGCCAAGCACGGATCTAGGTCCAATCCTAGGTGATATGCAGTATGCAAATACAATCCTATTACATAAGCTTTCAGTTTTACATGTCTTCGGTCTTCAATATCTTTGATCATCATCTCCACCATCTTTAAAATTATCCTCCCACTAAGTCTAATATTTACATTTAAATATCCATGACAAATAGGGATACATTTTAAAGGGGTGGGAACGAGCTCCATAAACCAAGCCCACTTTTTATACGATTTCAACAATATTAAAATCAAGAAATGTAAAAGATAGCATAAACCTAACACATTGGGCATGACTCTCGATAATCGCAAACAACATTATTTATTCAATTAATTGACATAAATAAAATAATCAAATCTAATTTGATTTTATCCAACAAAATAAAATTTTAAATATAAAGTAATATTTTTTTAATTTAATTGCATCAAATAATTTTGGGCATAAAAAAATTTTAGGACCAATATCTAAAAAAATTTTGAAAAATAATTTTTGGTCCTAACCAAAGCCCGATATCAAGTATCAGCCCAAAAACCCGTCGGGCCGCCCGAGACAGGCTCGAAAAAACACTAGGAATCAAATTCCACCGTCGCATCGCCATCCCGGCACCGCCGCACATGTGCAGCACGGGAGGGCGTCCTGCTGCACGGCCTGCATACGCAGGATGGGCAGCGGGTGCACGCACGGGTAGCGGCCTGAGCGGGCAGCGCCCTTCAGGATGTGCGCATGGGGCGAGCGCGACAGGCGCGCAACGCCCGCCGCAACGTGCACGCTCGCTGCATGCACCGGCCCTCGCGACCCTCCACAATGTGCACGCAGTAGGTGTGTAAGGACCCACCCAGCTCCCTACTGTGGAGACCCTGGAGGGTGAACCCATACTCATAGGACTACCCACACACCTGGAAGTATGGTTAAACTGCCTCCCCAGGGAATCGAACCCGGGTCACTAGCTCAAGTGGTACCAGGGAAGGTGAACTTTGGGTAATAAGCCTAGTGACCCGGGTTCGATTCCCTGGGGAGGCAGTTTAACCACACTTCCAGGGGTGTGGAATTGCTAGATACTTTGACAGATTTGAGCTTGCAGTAGCTTCTGCTGAGTGGCCATGGAGCTGCCAGATGTTAGAATACGATTGCAGCAGCTGTTTAGCCAATTACAGCAAGTCGATCGAATCCTTTTGTTTTAACTAAAATTGTTCGGTTTTCATATGCATTATTTGGTTTAAAACAGAGCACGCTTCTTTCAGAGTTTGGCATATTGAATTAAATGCGTTTCTTCCTTAGGCATTTACAAATCATATAAATAGGATTTTAAGTCGCTTCATGCATCATTACTTTCAAAATCAAATCATACAAAGCGGTGTTCTCTTTCAAGAAGCCGAACCAAATACTTTCAAAGAGTTTTAAAGGAAACAGGTGGTGCGTTAGGAGTTGCTGGATTTCTACCGTGATTTGTGTTCAAGAATTCAGGCAAGTAAACTCTGTTTCTTGCTCACTCACTGAGAGCATATATTCAATTCTGTTTGCATGTTTATATGAGATTTTTAAAGAAAGGAAGATGGCTTCGGCTGTTCTTCAAAACCAGAAAGTTCATGCTCTGTTTTTATGAAGGTTGCGTTTTACTGTATTTTGATCCAAAGAGATGTTTTAGAAAATGGTTTGGTGATGTTCATCCAGTAGATTCTTGAGTTTTCTTCAGAAATTCCATCGAAGTAGCTTACAAGTAGCTTATTCGATCATTTCCAGAAATTTCTTTAGATATTTTGAGTTCTTCAGACAAAGGAAAACCATCGTCATTCACCTGGTTAAGTCTGAAATCTGGTTCTTATACCACGACTGATATTTCTTTGTTGAAAATATTCTAAGTATAGATTTCAGTTGTCGCATTGTTTGCGTTCAGTAGTTGCGATCAACAGTCGCACTATTTCATGTTCAGTTGTTGCATATTTTATTGTTCATCAGCTTTTGGTTCTCAGCTGTTGCATTTGTTTATGATTCAGCTGTTGCCTTCGTATATGTTCAGCTGTTGTCAGCTGTTGTTTAGTTCATGATTCAGCTGTTGACTTCGTTTGTTGTCAGCTGATGTATTAATTCATATTCAGCTGTTGGTTTTGTTCATCAGCTGTTGAGATATTGTTCAGCTGTTGGTTTGTTCAACAAATGAAATTCTTTATTTAAGTTGCGTTGACTCCGACGTTGACCAACAGATAGTTACTGTTCATTTCTTCAACAGATAGTTACTGTTCATTTCTTCAACAGATAATGAAATTCCAGAATGTGATTCCTTATTCATTTCCGCTTCATTTCAAAAGATTTATTCGATTCAATTGAACAGATTTGAGAGCTTTTATTCAGTTTTTATCTTCGCAAGTTTTACAGAGAAATCCCTTGATGTTCCAGAACATCATTGAACATAGAAAACCAGTAATCCGTACAAGAGAGAAAGAAAACAGATTTTAAGAAAGAAAAGAAAGAGCAGAACGATGTTTTAGAAAATTTTTTAAGTTATGTCAACAAAGAGGGTCCCCAGAGGAAGGGTGAGTGCGCGGCTGACGAACCGTGTGCCCTTTCAACAGAGGAAGGATCAGGTGTATAGGTCGACGGATCTGTATATCCCTTCACCATTAGCCATAGTGCTAGAGACTGATATCAGGAGTTTGATCAAACGAATTGGACCAAAATGGAACATAGAAAACCAGTAATCCGTACAAGAGAGAAAGAAAACAGATTTTAAGAAAGAAAAGAAAGAGCAGAACGATGTTTTAGAAAATTTTTTAAGTTATGTCAACAAAGAGGGTCCCCAGAGGAAGGGTGAGTGCGCGGCTGACGAACCGTGTGCCCTTTCAACAGAGGAAGGATCAGGTGTATAGGTCGACGGATCTGTATATCCCTTCACCATTAGCCATAGTGCTAGAGACTGATATCAGGAGTTTGATCAAACGAATTGGACCAAAATGTTTAAAGTGTTGTCATAATTCAGAAAATGAAAGAAGAGCGCAAGTGTGATTTTAATCACAACTCTAGAGTATGTTTAAAGAAAATGTTTTCGGAACTCATATATGTTTTATGCTTTCAGTTTCTTCCATATTTCTTAGATATGTTATTGCGCTTGTTCACTAAAGCGTATTCAGATTTTAGATTCCAGTATCAGCTTTTATTGCATGATTTTGTTATTCCAGATTTTACCTGCTGAGCCTTTGGCTCACTAGTTTTCATTGAGTGCAGGTAATGAGCAGTAAGGAGCTGGATGGAGAGTGGTTGGTTGGACAGGGGTGTTTATCGTGGACATCTTCCGTTGTTCTCTTCAGACTTTGTTTTGTTGTACAGAAACTTCAGTTGTAGTGTTTTTGTATTATAACAGATTCCTAGTTCAGTTGAACAATAGAAATTCGTTCAGACTTATATTTATATTTATTTTGAATTTCGATCAGCTGAGGATTTAGTTCCGCGTTTGTATACCCTTGCAGCTGATTTTCTTCATTGGTTATGAAAAGTGTTTATCAGATTTTGGTATTACTTCCGCCCACGTCATTGTTTCGTTCGTTTCGTATTTCAGCAGCAATGAATTGTGTTTATTCGCAATTTAGTCCAGAATTTTAGTAACGACTTTTATGTTTGTTAAGATTGAAATTTTTGGGTCTTTCAATTCGAACCCCAAATTTCTAAATTTCTTTTGAGAAAAGTCCGGTCGTTACAGTTGGTATCAGAGCATGGTCCTTGAGATAAACACACTTCCAGTCTGAGTAGATCTCTCCAGCCGCTTCTAAATTTGTGAGTTTTAATTCATGTTTTAGCATAAAGTAATCTCTCATATAGAATTATGGTGGATTTGGGCTACCCTTTTAGATATTTCAGGAAGAGGTAGAGGAGCTCAACTCACCAGTAGAACATGATTACTTGAATCGGAGCTCAACTCAGGCCGAAAATTGCGAAACCTAGCTCACGCAGCTCTCAGCGACTTCCTCCGCCGGCCTCCTCTCGACTCCAAACTCGTATAGAAACTTCGTCCCTTAAGAGAGGTTTCCAACCTAGGTACCCTCGACTAAAACTAATCGGCCAAACTCCGGTGATCTGGAAAATATAGGGACGGATGAACAGTAACTACTAGGGTTTGGAAAATATCTATCGGGAGCTCTCTTGAGAGGATAAGGGAAAGTGTGGTCTAAATTAACTAAGTGTGGTCAATGAGAGGGTATTCATACTCACTACTCAACAGATCACGGCTACAGTGACTTCAGCTCATCTTAGGCCTCTTCACTGTATTCAGTCCAAACAAAACAGCACAACTTGCGCATTCAAAACAATTCCCATATGTTCAGCTTTCGCACGTGGTTCAGCTCTCGCGTAATACTCCAGCTCAGGGAAATACGAATAGCTCTCACTCAAAACTGCCCACACGAACAGTCTACGCCACTCACAGAAATGCAAAACACAACAGTAGATCAGATCAAGATCTCTACAGCTAATCTGATCACTCTATCTGCTCTCCACTGACCCAAAAAAACCATCAACAACCTTCTCCAACCCAAAAATCTAGGTTACATCTCGCTATTCAACCTCCAACAGCTCAGAGCTGCTACATTGCCAGCTCACTAAAAGAGATATCAGGTCTCAACGGGTCAGCACCACTAAAACAGCTTACCCTACTACTGGTCAGATCGCACCCTAGAAACCAGCTTAGGATGCTCTATCCAGCTTGTGTTAATCAAAATAGCCCGTGACACTCTCGGCTCGCCGAACCTAAGCTCGGGACAGCTCGCAACATGCCGACTGGCATAGCTTGCAGTAACAGACCACATGACTCACTGATCAGCTTATGCGTAAAGAACCGTCCTCACCAAAGCTGAGATCACCAAATAACTCGCCACAGTACTTGAGATCCGAACTATCAGCTCAGGGCACCCAGAACCACCCTAAGCTGAACCCAGCTTACGCTTATACAGCGAAACTCTTAAGCTATTCCCTCTATGTTGTTATCTCCAAAACAGCTCGCGACAGAAGACTCCTTCAAGACATAGAATTAGTTAACTCAGAACTATTTCTCAAGACTAAAAAACTCCTCCTAAAGCAACTCAGCTCAGACATACCGGCTTCTCATCCAGCCGTACGTACGTCAGCTTAGAGTACTTAACTCAGCACACATCACTCAGGTCACCTTGTGATGCCCTATTCAGCTTTCGCTGTCCCACCCAGTACTCTACACCTTCAGATCAGCTTACGCACCCAAGTCTCAAGGTACGTACTCAAACCAGCTTGCTATGGTCAACCCAGCTCTCCAGGGTCAACCCAGCTCGTGACATAGCTTTAGGACCAAAGCTGCATCCAGCTTATGCCTACATCCTACACTACTATAAGCCAACCGCTGCACTGGAATGGTTCGTGCTACAGCAGCATCAGCTCGCGAACTCAGCATGGCTCAACACAACACTGTGTTAATCTGTCAGCTTGCACCAGATTTGGTCCTGCTCGCAACTACTCATCAAGATTCTAAGCTGAATTCTACAAACTATACATCCGGCGCCCTCCGAGCTGCAACAGAAACTCCAGCAACTCTAAACAATTTTCTCTCCCAAGATCAGTTCAGGCCACGGAACCAGATCGCACCCGTGCTGGTTTAGACTGAAACCCAAAGCTATTTCCTGCATCACCAGCTTAGCACGAATTTTAGGATCAGCTTGCATCCCTATGATCAGCACGGAACACCAGAACATCTTACACCAATGCTGATCTAAACTGCAACCCAAAGCAGTTTCTTCTATCAGCTTAGCACAAAATCAATGGATCAGCTCGCGTTCGAGCTGGTATATCTCAACTGATACTCCCAAATCTGATTAACCTTGATTAGTTAATCACTAATCTCGACTGATTATGCCACTAATGACCTCGGCTAATCACAGTCCTCACAATTAATCTAAGTTTTCAATTTAAACATGAAACTATGATCTTGATATAAATTTAAATCATATTTAAATTCCGTTCTCATCTTTTCTCTTCAATAAGCTCTTCTCTTCTTATATGAACTGATCTGATGTGAAGCTCTGACATGATCTGATCACTGAACTACACTATTATTTTTATCTGAACTGCTCATCTACTGTCATCTGAACCATTTTGTTTTGATTGATCTACTCTGTTCTATTCTCAGCTGTTCTGTTCTCTGATCTGAACCTTTATGCTCTTCTTAACTAAACCGTATGTTCTAATCTATCCACTACTCTGATATGATCTCAAATGATATCATCTAATATGATATGTTATATTCTGCAGTGAGCTGAGCTAATATCACATGCTAATGTCTGAACCGATTTGTTTATCTTATCTGAGCTGCTCTGGTCTGATCTAAATATTCTGCTCTGAACTGAATCTGTTATTATTTCATCTGATCACTTCTCAAAGCTGATTGTAAACTTATACTGCTCTGATATGATTCTGATGTTCTGAACAGTTCTGCTATCTGAACTGATATATTTTGAACCGATCTGCTCTTCTAAAAAATGAACTGGTCGGCTCTTCTTCTCAACTGAGCTCAATTCTTTGTTTATAATGTACAACCTTTCAGATGATTTGTTCAGCCCGGTGCTGATCTGATTCCAGTTTGTTCTGCATGCTCAAGTAAATAGATTAAAAACATAATAACAAGTTTCTGATGTTTTTTAGTTCCACCAATATATCAAATATGTTAGGATCTATTTGTAGGGGGTGTCTGTGAGCTCTGCCACACCTCACGTAGGCTCTCACACAGCCTAGACGCCAAACCTGTAAGTTGCATGTATTTTAAAAAATTTAAGAGTTTAAAAACCAGCACGCAACAGCGAAACCAGATTGGCGTGAAGATGGGCCAACAGCTCTACGAGCTGGTCCAGATTACCAGGTGCTCTGCGAGCTGGTTTAAAACAAACAGTCTGGTTTCTTGAATCTTGAGCTGTAATAATTCAGTGTTCTTGAATTTTAGTGCACCGAGATACAGAATGATTTATGATTAAAATCATGCGGAAACAACTCAAACTGAACTCTTATAATCGAAAGCTCTTTAAAATAGTTTTAAGAAAAGTTAACAACTTTGCAATGCGTGACTGTAAATGCTGAAATCTGTATAGAAATATGTTGTTTTTTTTATGGAAGTTCGGAGCTGAATCTCCTACGTCTCCCCTTCTTTCGTAATCGGGAATGATCCCCTAGAAGGCTTTGAATACAGCGACCCTCACTGCAACCCACTCCTACGACCAGCAGTCGCAAAAACTCATAGCAACCACCACTGCACTGATGGTCCCGAAAATAGGATCAATAAGCAAATAGGAGTTCAGAAGGGGGGGGTTGAATAAACTCCTTCGATTTTTCTATTTCAAAGTACTTTTAAAATGTTTGGGTCTCAGTTATAAGCAAACTTCTCAGCCAACAAAATATGTGCGGAAAAAGGCCGATTGGTTTGTGAACAATGAGCAATGCGTAAACACAAAATAATGCGTAAATAAGAGATTGAGTCGAGAGTTTGTTTCTGGAAGTTCGGATATAAATATCCTACGTCTCCCCTTCTTCCTCCTCGGAAGGTAACACTAGAAGACTTTGATACAAGTAGACAATCTACAAGCACCCGATCCCAAAGCCAACAGCCTTGAGAACTCCTAGCACTTCACAACACTTCACGCAGACTTCGCTGCTGGTTTACAATGATTTTGAACGTTTTACGAACTTCTTAAAAGACAGTTCGTTTACAGACTCTATCAAATATATCAATGAGAACACGAATCAAGAGACTGTAAATTGACTCGAAAGTTTATCTAATGAAGATCAAAACGAAATGTTCTTCGAGTCTTGAGCTTTTTGAAATATCAACGAAGAGAAAGCTCTGTTTCAATTTTGGCAGCGTTATAGCAAAGATAGAATAGCGATCGGTCTATTCTTCAAAGCCGCTACTGATATTTATAGGCTTCGACTGCAACGGTAACATTAAATCCTCCAAAGGAAATAAATCCCGTTTGAATTACTGCCAAAATAGTACACCATAATCTCTGCTCCACTGCAAGGTCAAACGCTCATACACAGAGCCAATTTGTCTTCTTTCCATTTTTGTGCAAGCATAGAGAAACGGCCACTGTACACTGTACTATTCACCCAAAATAGTACCTACCTTGTTTCCTTCATTCCAGGCAACTGTACGATCCAATAAATCTTTTCCATATAAGCAAACGATCGTATATCAAATACTTTGAGCTTGCGCCTGAAATTACTTTGGAAATCAGCACTTACATCCATCATCGTTGTCAGGAACTTCGACTGGAAAAACGCTTAGAAGAATTCATCTGCTGATATACAAACGCGTTTTTCCATCTGCTGATTCCATTAGCAAAAACGATGTCGTGTCAACTTATTCAAGTGACGCCGTTTTGCTATCTTCGAAATACATCTGCTGGTAAACACCAAGAAGAGCATCTGCTGGTTGACAAAGAAACGCTTCTGCTGAATCAATCCAAACGCTGTCGTACCAACTTAATCAAACGCTGTCGTTCCAACTTAATCAAACGATGTCGTATAGCTTTCTTCAACAAATAGACTAAGCAACTGCTGAACTACTACAACAAAGAGTCTGCTGAAATCTTCATCTGCTGAAACGAAACAGTGCACTCCACGACGTCGTTCCAACTTATCAAAACGCTGTCGTTGACACTTCTTAGCAAAACACGATAGAACTCAAATCGAATACCATCTGCTGAATCTGCTGTAGCTCTTCAAAGAAGGTATCTGCTGAACTGTAACTGTGCATACCAACGACGTCGTTCCACCTTATCAAGACGCCGTCGTTTAGCACTCCTCCAACTAATCAACTGCTGATCTCTTCACGAAGAACTCCAACTGATAAAATAGCACTTGTTGATCAATCCATTTGTCTTTTTGTTATCACCAAAACTTAATAGATATTGTTCTAACAATTTCCCCCTTTTTGGTGATGACAAAACCTTCAGCAGCCGAGACAAACAAAATATGCAAAAATAAATTGCACACAATCTGCTGGAAAACAATTTTCATTAACCAACAAAAATTGTACATAGGATGTGTACAAAAATTATCAGCAGAAAGGAAAATTTAATCTTTTCTTCGTCTCTTCAAAGACCTTGCTTCTTTCCTTCTTCGTTCCCTGTCTCTCTCTGCTGCTTCTTGACTTTCTCTGTTAGCAGCATCAGCATTGAGAACTGTTTGAACAATTCGCCGCTGAGCCATTTGAACAGTTAGCGCGTAGAATATAAGGAATACGAAAAGTTTTTGGAGAGAGAATGTTGATGTGACGGTTTGCATGGAAAGACACGTGTCATCCATCCGTTAGCGCGTACTGTTTTGTAAAGGATTTGAAAATTTTTAAAAACTTTAGATCGTACGGTGAAAATCATTTTCAAATATTTTAATCAAATAAAATACAGAGAAAGATAACTTCGCGCCAAAGGTTTAATAACCACATCTGCTGATACAGTAAGTGTAAAAACACTACTGCTGATTTGATTTAGCGCTGAGGATGGCAAGTGCTGATAGCTTATAAGCATCAGCAGTATACACGCAACTGCTGATTATTTCCAGCAGCAACATGTTCTGCTGACTTCATACTTATTAAATCAGCACCTTATTCCCCCTACGACTATTATACTCCAAACGCATGAAAAACTTATTTCAGCAGGTAGGCTAGTCGTTACCCCCTGAACAACAAACCTGCTGCTGATTTAAGCTATGGCTTATCAACCTGTAAAAGCGTTAGTGCACAAACGATTTAAGGCAATTCAAGAAGACCTAAAGAGTTTCTAAAATAAGAAAACTTAGCGTCCGGCAGAGGCTTTGTGAAAATATCAGCTACTTGCTGCTCAGTTGATACATACTCCAGCCGAACGTCCTTCTTAAGCACGTGGTCTCTAATAAAGTGATGCCTTATGTCGATGTGCTTGGTTCGTGAATGCAGCACAGGATTCTGAGTGATGGCAATCGCACTTGTGTTGTCACAGAGAATAGGAGCTTCAGAAGCATCAATACCATAATCCTTCAGTTGGTGTTGAATCCACAGGATTTGTGCGCAACAACTGCCAGCAGCAAGATATTCAGCTTCAGCAGTTGATGTGGCAATTGATGTTTGCTTCTTACTGAACCACGAGATCAATCGATCCCCTAAGAATTGACATGTACCACTCGTGCTCTTGCGATCAATCCTGCAACCTGCGTAATCTGCATCACTATACCCAATTAAATTAAAGCCTGAGTCTTTGGGATACCAAAGACCCACGTTGGAAGTACCCTTTAAATATTTAAGGATTCGCTTGACAGCAATATAATGTGATTGCTTTGGCTCTGCTTGGAATCTAGCACACATACAGACAGCAAACATGATGTCTGGTCTGCTAGCAGTTAAGTAAAGCAAAGAGCCTATAATTCCACGATACAAAGATACCTCAATGGCAGTACCAGCTTCATCTTTGTCCATATTGATCGTGGAGCTCATGGGAGTAGCTGCTGCTGAACTATTATCCATTCCAAACTTCTTCAGCAGTTCTTAGTATATTTGGCCTGGTTGATGAATATGCCATTCTCCAACTGGCGCACTTGTAAGCCCAAAAAGAAAGTCAGCTCCCCCATCATACTCATTTCGAATTTGTCCTGCATTAGCTTGGAAAATTTCTTGCACAATTTGGGGTTAGATGATCCAAAAATAATATCATCAACATATATTTGAACGAGTAAAACATGATCATCTTTAACAAATTTAAATAAAGTCTTATCAACTGTGCCTATTGAAAATTTATGTTCTAACAGGAAATTCGTGAGTGTATCATACCAAGCTCTGGGTGCTTGTTTCAACCCATACAGAGCTTTATCCAGTTTGTAAACAAACTCAGGATTTGTATGATCAATGAAGCCAGGAGGTTGTGCAACATACACTTCCTCTGTCAAGATGCCATTAAGAAAAGCACTATTGACATCCATCTGAAAGACTTTGAAGTCTTTATATGCAGCATATGCAAGAAACATGCGAATGGCTTCTA
>KV019088.1:119524-132965 GCA_001598015.1 Dorcoceras hygrometricum | reverse complement strand
CCATCTTCATTCAGTTTGTTCCTAAAGACCCAACGAGTTCCTATAACTGAATGATTCTTAGGTCTAGGTACAAGTTGCCATACTTTATTTCGTGCAAACTGATTCAATTCTTCCTGCATCGTTTCTATCCAGCTGGGGTCAGCTAAGGCTTCATCTATTATCTTAGGTTCTATATGCGAGATGAATGCAGCATCAAAATGTTCATATTGAGATAGCTGGCCTCTAGTGCGAACAGGGGATTCAAAATTACCTATGACTTGCTCAGGTGGATGATTTCTATTCCACCGAAGATCAAGTCCAATGGGATTTGATTGATGTTGTTCCCCCTGCGTTGCTGGATGATTTGCAATTGCTGGTTCAACAGACGCCAATTTATTTGAATCGTTAGCTTGTGCGTCTGCGTCCTGCTGGTGAGAAGTGCTCGCTGCTGATGCATCAGCAGGTAGACTTGATGCGCTAGGCGCTGATTGTCCAGCAGGTAGCCTTGATGCTTGTTGAGTATCTCTTGCGACTGATTGATCAGCAGGAGATACTACTTGACAATTGCGCACGACTGGATGTTCAGCAGGTGAACTTGATATGATTTGGGAATTGCTTCCTGCTGATTGGCCAGTCATTGGTTGAGCGTCGTCTGCTGGTATATTGCTTTGATGCTTCGACGCTTCTTCTTCAGAAGCTGGTGCACCTGTAACTCGATCCTGCTGATCCACGTTAGTTAAATCAATAACAACTGGATTACCTGCTGGATCTTGTTGAACATTGATGTGCGTTGTGACCACTGCTGGTTGTTCCTCCTCAGCTGATTCTCTTGGTGCCACGTCATCGTCTGAGTCATCAAGACTTGTTGATTCCAAGCGTGAACACAAATCGTGAAGGCTTGCAGCTGAGTTGGACTTGAAGTTTGTTTCATCGAAAACTACATGAGCAGTTTCCTCAACATTCAAACTTCTGCTGTTGAACACTCGATAAGCTTTGCTTACTGCTGAATATCCTAAAAAGATACCTGCATCAGATTTTGGTTCAAAAGCTGTTAGATGCTTCTTCCCATTGTTGTGAATAAAACATTTGCATCCAAACACCCTGAAATAAGAAATGTCAGGCTTCTTGCTATTCCAGATCTCATAGGGCGTTTTATCAACCATCGTATTTATCATTGATCTGTTTTGAGTGTAGCATGCTGTATTAACTGCTTCTGCCCATAATTTTTGTGAAATGCCTGAATAAGCAATCATAGATCTAGCAGCTTCTTTTAAAGTACGATTTCTCCTCTCAGCTAGGCCATTCTGCTGAGGAGTTCTAGCTGCTGAAAGCTCATGCTTTACTCCAATGTCATCCAGATAAGAAGATAACTTTTGATTTAAAAATTCTGTGCCTCGATCACTTCTTATCCGGTTGACAGTACAAGATTTATCATTTTGTAAACGTTTCAAAAGCTTAATCAACTGGTCAGCGGTATCTGATTTTGCTTTTAAAAACACCACCCAAGTATATTTGGAAAAATCATCAACAACTACCAGGGTGTAGTTCATTCCCCCTAAGCTTGTTATAGAAACAGGACCAAAAAGATCCATATGCAAAAGTTCTAAGCTTCGGGAAGAACGTTTACCGCCTTTGGTTTTGAAAGTTGATTTGATTTGTTTTCCCAGTTGACATGCTGCGCAAATCTTGTCTTTTGAAAAAGATATTTTAGGCAGGCCAGAAACCATATCATGCGTGCTCAATTTAGCAATAGTTTTGAAGTGCAAATGGTTCATTCGCTGGTGCCACAACCAGCTCTTGGAAGAGCCAGCTGCTAGACACAAATGTTCAGATTTCACTTGCTCTAACCAGTTGATAACATAAGTGTTCCCAGAACGCTTACCCACCAACACAGTTAGACCAGTTGAATCCTGAACTGTGCACGTGTATTGTTGAAAATTGACAAGAAAACCTTTGTCACAAAGTTGACTGATACTAATCAAATTGTAACGCAAGTTATCAACAACAAGTACATCAGAAATTGAAATGTTACCGTGGATAAGCTTACCCTTACCCACAGTGTTACCATATGCGTTATCTCCGAAGACAATTTTCGCTCCTTTGTGAGGAATTACATCTTTTAGCAGCTTCGGATTTCCAGTCATATGTCTTGCGCAACCGCTGTCCAGGTACCATATTTTTGATATCTCTGCTGATTCGTACCTGCTGACCTGCACGCAAGAAACTCACTTTTGGTACCCAATTTTACTTGGGTCCTGATTGGATTACCCCTTTCGGGACCCAGATTTGAACAATCCTTACGGTTTTTCCACTTCTAGGATCCACGAAAGAATGTGCAAAATCACGTGCGGTTCTTTTGAGCTTTGGTTTCATATGATGATCATATTGATCTCTCCTCTGCTGAAACTTCTTCCAGCCCGATTTAACCTTCTTCGAGTTATGCCTCGACTGGTTTGGAACAGATGGTTTTTGACTAGCTTTCGCTTTGTCTTTATCCAATCTATTCTTCAGCCAGTTAGGCTTGAAACTCTCAGGTTTTGAAAAGCCGATACCAGCTTTTCCATTTTCGTTCAGCATAGGGGAGTTCTGATTATCATATTTTACCGACTCAAGACAATTGTATATCATATCAGCTTTGACAAAGCTCATTTTATTGAACTTGTCGTAGGCTGGACGTGATTGAGTACTCGACTCTCCTTCACAGAACTCGCTGTTGTTGAATCCAATACCAGTTCTATCACTGGCTTGCTTTTGGTTTTCACATATCTTTTGGAGAGTAATGATAGCCTTGTTATAGGAGCTCATTTCTACAGTCGATTTAGCGACTTCAGCCCTGAGCTCACTGATCTCATTTCTCAACATCTCATTCTCCGCTTGTAGCTTACTCAACTCAGTTTTTAGAGTGTCAGCATCCTCTTGTTCATCAGAACTTGATTCAGCAGAACTACTCTTTAAACTAATGTTTTCAGCCTTAGCTTCCTCGAATGAATGAGAAAGCTTTCGGTACTCTTTTACCATGTCATTAAGTGCAATGACAAGGTCATCTCGTGTAAATTCAACATTGGAGAAATCAAATACCTCATCTTCATCAGTTTGATCAGCCATGAAGCAGTGAACCTCCTCTTGTTCACTCTCGCTTGAAGATGAGCTGCTGCTGGATGTATCTGAGTCGCTATCAGCCCAGCTTTTGGTGATTTCTTCAGCAACCAACACTTTGCGATCATGCTTGCGGCTGAATCTTTTATTGTTGTTAGTCTTCATCTTCCTGTCGCTTGATCTTTCTTTATATTTGTCCTTGGACTTTTCGACATTTCTTTCATCGTCTTCATCATCTCGTTTGTATCGCTCGTCTTTTCTGTAGCGATCATCAGCTCTTCTTTCTTCTCTCTTGTACCTATCGTCTTTCTTTGGTCTGTTGCAATCAGCAGCAAAATGACCTGGACGATCACAATTATAACATTTCAAATCAGTAGAGACTTTATCGGATTTGTTATAATTATTGAAAGAAGTAGTAGCAGGGTTGAAAGATCTTCTCAAATATTTCCCAAACTTCTTTACGAAGAGGGACATGACGTAATCGGAGAGTTGATCTGCTGATTTGCTCGTGCTGGGAGAGCATGGTTCAGCAGTAGCAGCAGCAAGGGCTTTAGTAGGCTGGGAGGTTGAAGGCGCTTCTGATCTGGTTTCAAGCTCGAACTCATAGGCCTTTAGATTTGCAAATAAATCGTGGAGCTCCATCTTGTTCAGATCCTTGGACTCCCTCATGGCCATTGTCTTTACGTCCCATTCTCTGGGTAGAGCTCTCATAACTTTCAGCACCAAATCCCGGTTGCTATACTCCTTGCCCAAGCTGTTCAACTCAATAATAATGGCACTGAAGCGCTCGTCGAAATCAGCCATCGTTTCTCCATCTTTCATCTTTATTGCTTCATATTTTTGCTGAGCCACAGTCAGCTTGTTCTCCTTAGTTTCATCGCTGCCTTCGCCTCCATCTTTCATCTTTATTGCTTCATATTTTTGCTGAGCCACAGTCAGCTTGTTCTCCTTAGTTTCATCGCTGCCTTCGCAAATTTGGACAATCTTTTCCCATATTTCTTTGGCAGTAGCACAGGTCTTGATTTTGCTGAACATATTTTTGTCTTTGTCCAGCGTCTTGTAAAGAATGTCCCTGGCTACGTTGTCCAGATTAGCTTTCTTCTTGTCGTCATTTGTATATTCATGTCTGGCCTTTTCCAGGAACTGCGCCTTGCCATTTGACACAGAGAACGCCAGATTTGGCTTCATAATCTTTAATGGCCCGTCAGTAATAACGTTCCACATCTCATCATCCATCGCAGCAAGATGAGCCTGCATGCGAATCTTCCAATCGTCATATTCGTCTATGGAAAACAAAGATGTTAAGCGAATCCTCAAATATTTGTGCAGGACTTCTGTCTGTATGTGTGCTAGATTCCAAGCAGAGCCAAAGCAATCACATTATATTGCTGTTAAGCGAATCCTCAAATATTTAAAGGGTACTTCCAACGTGGGTCTTTGGTATCCCAAAGACTCAGGCTTTAATTTAATTGGGTATAGTGATGCAGATTACGCAGGTTGCAGGATTGATCGCAAGAGCACGAGTGGTACATGTCAATTCTTAGGGGATCGATTGATCTCGTGGTTCAGTAAGAAGCAAACATCAATTGCCACATCAACTGCTGAAGCTGAATATCTTGCTGCTGGCAGTTGTTGCGCACAAATCCTGTGGATTCAACACCAACTGAAGGATTATGGTATTGATGCTTCTCAAGCTCCTATTCTCTGTGACAACACAAGTGCGATTGCCATCACTCAGAATCCTGTGCTGCATTCACGAACCAAGCACATCGACATAAGGCATCACTTCATTAGAGACCACTTCATCAGAAGTCCTGCGCCAGACCAGATCAGATAAATTAGTTTGTGCATCGCAGCATTAGCTCACGTCTAAGCACTGAAACAGCTTGCACGCCAGCTGCCACATGGTTTGCAAACTTGCGACCAGAACTGCTTTGTGTTGGGCATTCTTGTTATGTTTCGTTCTACATATACGCAACACCCTCTCCGTTGTTCTATCTCTCAGACTTCTTCTTCAATCTCCTACTTTTGATATATAAAGACGCTTAGAAGATTTGTCAGTTGGATACAAAGTTGTAACCGTTGAAAAGTCTTCTGACACTTTTGTACTCTGTATCATTTGGCTTTTAATGTGTTGCATGCTTTATTTTACTTGAGCTCTTTTCATCGTCGCTTCTGCAGCCTTTGCTAACTTCAATCTCTGTTCGTCTCGATTAAACAAATTAGTTTGTCTTCTTGTGTTTTGAGATTGCACAAACTAATTTATCTGATCTGGCGCAGGACTTCTGATCTGGTCATCCAGCTGGTGTCCTTCCAGCTAGACTTCTTCAACCGTTTTATCTCTGAGCTGGTTGAGCTGTTTTAAAGCTCTCTTCTTCTCTTCTCTATCTGCTCTTGTACTGCAGCTTCTCTTGTTCTATTCTTTCCTGCTCTTGAGCTGCTTTGAGCAGCCTTGTTCATTACACTAAGAAGGTCACTGAGCTGGTTCCTCAGCTGGTTGCTTTATTCACTACAGCCAACTTCTCTCCCCATCGTGGGCATCCAGCTGCTAAGGTCCTTGATCAGGTTTTCTCTTCCCTGATCTGGTTTACCAGCTCGGCTCTTTTCTCCTTAAGAGCCCCAGTGTTACTTGCTTGTCCACTTGATCCATTCGGAAACCTCATCCAAACCATCAGCAAGCACACTGGTTAAACCACTTGTTGATTGAGCCAGTTCTACGAGGATACTTTAAACCTTATCCACGTAGAGCTGCAATCCAGCATCAGTGATTATACAATAATCAGTTCTGATTCCTATGATGAACTGATTATTGTTTCTTCTAGTGATCTGACGTGCACTCGATCACTGCGCTTGTCTATTCAACGGCACTCAATCACTGCACTTGTACGCTGCACTTGATCTGCGCTTGAATACTGCTCTTCACGCTGCGATTGATCACTGCACTTCAACTGCTGCCCTGGTCTTGCTTTTGAACCAAGCTGGTGAACCAGCTTGATGTGTTTTGTGACCTGGTAAAAACAGTGTTGTTCCAGCTCGAGCGTCCCCTTACTGTTCCAACAAATATATCTTCAACCGAACCAGCTTAGGCGTCCCCTTACTGTTCCAGTTTGGATATCTGTTTGTTTCTTCAATCAAGCGCACTGCACATTTCACAAAAGTCGTTAGTCAAATATAGGCAGTTTTTGTGTCAATCAAAATTCAAATTATGATCTGTAGAAATAGATCCAACAAAATATAAATCATGATACTGAAAAATAAACATGATACAAAAATTACTTGTCTGTCCTGGTGCTCATAAACACAGAATAAGCACGCAAAACAAGGAAGCTTAAAAGTACATAAAATTTTTATATTTGGCCCGACTGAAAATGCATCATTCAAAATAGACTCATACTCAAAATTAATGGGGGTGTATTCAATCTAGAGATTTAATGATTTTTGTGGAATTGATAGAAATTTGTAAATTTTTATGGAGTCTCATGGAGGTATAAAAATAATTTAATGGACTCCATTAGACTTTTATATAATTTTAGAGAGATTTTTATGGATTTATAGGGAGTTTTATGGATTTATTGTTAATATAATTTATGAATTTTATAATTGTAACTTTTTTATAATTATTTTGTTTGAACTTATAAATATATAACATTTTTCATTTAAAATAAATCTTTTATAACATACAGCATAAAATAATCCAAAAAATCAAAATACTAGCATACTGCATCTCAATTATACATTATTAATAAAATATTATTTAATGCACAAAAATCAATTTTTCAATCAATTCAACACTCTGTTTTTTAATAAATAATAAATAATCAAAACAAATAAATTTATAAAATATCTAGTATTTATTCATTAGAAGTACCTAATGTTCATTATTGTTGCTATGATCAACATCGCTCCACATTCGATTGGCTATTGTCTCACTCCATGCATTAGCATTTGCCGCTGTTGTTCTTGTGTGTCAAATACTTGATCAAGGTTACTATCTTTGTAAACTTGATCTAATGATGGTGTGAGACCCGAATATTAGAAAGATTAATTGAGTTAATTAATCGGATTTTATGAGATTCAGATTTGAGCGAACAAATCTGATGAGCTAGCTTTGAATTGGTATGCTTGGCTTAGTTATTGGGTTCGTATAAGTCCTTGAAACAGATCTTGAGAGTTGGAGATTTTCCACGGGAACTGATCAGATGTGAGTGTTGGTCAGTGCTGGGTGTTCGCGCTCAGTTGTGGTGATGAGATTTGGTGTCGCAGGCGTCCAGAGGTGAGCTAGCGTGTTTTCTGTTACGAGTAGCTAAACTACGTCGTTTGGATTAGTTGGAACGGCAACGTTTTGGTTTAGCGGGCGAGATTCAGATTTCGATAGGATCTTAGTGTTACGATGCTGGTTAGCAATTTAGTTTTGAGTAGCGAGGTGTTGTGTCCAGATGCGATAGTGGACCCTGAGCGACGTCGTTTGAGTTAGTAGGATCTGTTTCGGTGTAAGGCCATAGCTGGTGTGAGATTCATATCCGAGTGGGAATCAGCTTTGAGACTTAAGTTGTCGGTGGGAACTGTTCTTTAGACTTGAGCAGATCTGAGATATAATTAGAAGACTTGGTCTTCGTTTCCCTGCATTGTTTCCCGACACTTAGAATATTTCCCGTGAGCAAACTCAGTCGCGATACCCTAGCTACTGTTCACCGAACCTTATCTTCTCCGATTTCCGATGGTATATAGCTCCGACCTAAGTAAGAGTGATAGTGCTGGACTCCTCTTGCTAAGACGCTTAGTTTGGTGCTGCTTTTGGAAGCTTGCGTGAAGCTGGAGAGGTGTGCGAAGACATCTCCCTTCTCTAGTCTGTTAGCATAAGCATCGGATTTCGCCTGCCGTTCAGGTAGCTCGTTGGGTAAGTGTTAAGATCCTACCTTGTGCTTTGCTTAGAGCCTTCTGTTGTGTTAGAAGGGTAGGACAGATTTGGTTGAGCACGTAGCTCCCAATTTGTGAGTTTTCTGTGCTACTGTCCCTGAGCTAGTATCTGTATTTGGCTTAACAGGTGTGATATCTGTGTTGCTCGGGAGTGCTTTGTTGTAATTATAGCTCAGAAGACTTGAGGTACGGATGTGAGCTTGCTTTACAGCTTTGGATTGAGCATGGGTGATTATGCTTGCTTTTGTGTATTCTTTGCTTCGTTGCATATGTTCTGTGTTGGACGGTTTAATTGTTGCATACAAGAATTTATCATATTGAGCTCAGATCTGTTGTATCCGTGCCTCTTGTGCCTTGTTGTATTTATCTGTGCGTACCAGGATGCCTGTTGAGGATGAGCGGGTAACTTCCGTATACCTCATCTCCCTGCTGGGATCTGTTAGCCACTATGAGCGGAGTGGGTAGCTCCCACATCTCATGAGTTGGGCAACAGCGGGTTGAGCTGTGTTTTTCATCTGGTGTCGTGTGCTGAGACGAGTGGGTAGCTCTCATATACTCACACACCCCGTGGCCACTGTTGTTCAGTTGATTCGTATCTGTTGTTGAGCAGTTCCTTGAGATTCTTTGGCTCCCTGGGTCTCGGTTGTAGCCTGTTTCTCATGCATAGCATTTGCATATTATATGTTGCTTTCTATTAGCTATTTTATATTGCTCTCCCTACTGGGGTTTGACCACATGTCCCTCTGGGGCTTGGTTTGTTTGCCTTCCTGTTTGTTGCTTAGGTTTCTCAGGTTACTCAGCTGGTCGTGGAATTGACCCAGCTGGAGGTGCCCCAGGAGGTGGTTAGAGTATCCTAGTTAGCGTATAGCATATATGTATAAGCACTGATAGTCGGGGAGTGCCCTGTGCTTTATTGTATTCCAGTTGCATTCTGTAGTGCTTGTATCTGTTGAGAGTTATTTTAAAAACCGGGATACATTTAGTATTGTGTATTTAAATTATACTATCTTTCATTCAGGCCTAAAGAGAAAATTTTAGCCACTATTTTATTGCTTCCGCTATGTGTTTGCGTGGTTAAACTCTGTGTTGTGCACGAGGCATGACCTTTTTGGTATCAGAGCTTAAGCTGGGATAAGCTCGATTTCTTTTGATCACACTTGAGTCTAGGAACAGTGTTGCTTGTTGCATGTGTTTGACTATGTGATCTTATGTGATATGTGATATATTTGTTGTTATGCGACCTTACCCTCTTAGATGCCGCCTAGACGTAGGGGTAGAGGTAGAGGGAAGTTTCAGGAAGAGTCCGAAGGTCAGAACGAGGAAGTGCAGCGTAGTATTCCTCATCGTGGACGTGATATACATGTTGAGATTGAGGTAGATGAGCTGGCAGCCCGTGTGGACGACATGGAACTGGTGATGGCGAGGTTTCAGCGGATGAATCCTCAAACGTTTAACGGTGATGACCCTAGTTCCGATGCTGAGTCCTGGTTGCAGCATATTACCGGGTTGTTCGATCGTGTCAGGTTTGATGATGAGCGTAGGTTGAGTTTGGCTACGTTTCAGTTGAAGAGAGGTGCCGAGCGTTGGTGGAGAGGCGCTTCGAGGACTCTTGGGGAAACGGGTGTAGGGATTACGTGGAGTAGATTTTGTACTGCCTTCCGTCAGGAGTATGTTCCGGAATCCTTTGTGAACGCCAGGGAGCGAGAGTTCGATAACCTGGTGCAGGGATCCATGTCCGGTGGAGAGTATGCCCGGAGAATTTCTTCTCTTCTTGCGTATGTTCCGCATGTTCCTGGTCGAGAGAAGGCGAAGAGGAACAAGTTATTGGAGGGGATCAATGAATAGATGTATTCTTTAGTGTTGGCGGGTTCACCGGCGAGCTATGCGGAAGTGGTGGACAGGGCTATAGACATTGAGGAAGGACTGCAGAATCGTAGGTCTCGTGTTAGGCCTCAAGTGGTGCAAGGTAACCATCCCATGGTTCCGGGGGTGCAACCTTCCCAGTCTGTGCAGTCGTCTCAGCCACCCCAGCAGCAGGTAGCCCAGCAGCCTGGACACCAGAGGTTTAGGCCTCGTGGTCATCTGTTCAAGAAGAAGTCTGGTTCTAGTTCTTCTGGCTCGGGTAGTTCCAGCAGTGGTAGTTCCAAGGTCGAGTATTGTGGCCAGTGTGTAGGAAAGCATCCTACAGCGCAGTGTGTAGGTGTGCAAGGTTCGTGTAACGTCTGTTGTGAGGCTCTCTGCTCACAATTAAGTCTCTAATCTCAATCAGTATGTTATTAATGTAAACTAAACAAGTTTATTAAATCTAATCTGGTTCGTATATAAGACAGTAAAAATTTCTTATTTTGTTTAACCAGCAGAAGCGAAAAAAAGTTCAGCTTGTACAACCAGCAGAAGCTTAAAGGATTCAGCTTGTATCGTAAACGTTATTCATTTATGAAAATACTTCATTGTCCTCGGTAGGTACAAGCTAAGTTTACTAGTACACTCTTGATTCTTATATACAAAACCCGACTTGAGCAACCTAAGAACAACTATCCAAAAACATAAACTATCAGCTGGTAGTTATTCTTCCTGCTGCTGACCCATCGTCTAGGTAGTTACTCACTCGCTACCCTTGGTTGCTCCCCACTTGTTTCTTCCTCCTGTTGTCATGCACACATATAAAACAAACCAACAGCCGGATAAACTCCGGTGAGAATCATCTCAGTATAATCAGCAGGCATAAATAATAGCAACAAAATGAATAACAGTGTGTCAACTGTAAAACAAATGCAATGCAATGAATGACTCTGTTTCTCTTCTTCGATCTCAGAATTGATTCCATTTCAGTTCGATTCCATCAAGATTCGTATCCGATCTTGACATGAATATTCATCTATCAAAACCATCTCCGGCTTCGAAAATCAGGCCAACTCAGTCCTGAGCATTAGAATCAATTCAATTCTCTTCAATATGAAATGTCATGCAAATATAAAAGATCCACTACCTGTGATGGATCGACACATACACAATTCAAGTTCTAAATCAAGAACAGTAATCAAACATGTATGTGATTTCAGCGGGATAACTCAAGAAATATCATTCTCGAGTAATCTAATCCCTGACTCTTCTGTCAAATTATACCTTCGTTCCTCTGTTTTCAAAGTACTTCACTCAGTGTTCTTAAGCTCTATTCAGCACTTCCTGAGATACTCGCAGAATCACAAATTGATATCTGTAATCAAGATGTTCTCAATAGTTCAAATTCACTCTTATTTATAGACAACGATCTCTGTTCTTCTACAGCATTTCCAACGTGTTCAATTCGAATTCCACGTGTCATGCTGAGTATTTATCAACCGTTATAGGATAAACTCCACCGCTTCGATATAGGATAAACTCCCACCGCTTCGAATCCAGCTTCTTCGATCAGTAGGTAGAGCGTATCCACTGTTCTTCGTGGTATCAAGAAAGTCTCGCGACTGATGCTACTAAGTCTGTAACTCACAAGTAGCTTGCCACTAATCCCTTTCATATAAATACTTGTTTCTAAAGAAAGACTTTCATCATTTTTAAAGAAAAGTTTAAACTGTTTTTCAAAAGATTTTAAGAAAGGATCGTGCGTTGCTCAAGGGGAGGATTCCTGCAGGAAATTGCTGTGGTTGCAAAGCTTCAAATTAAGGCACGTAAAAGCTGATCTTTTTCTACACCATTTGAGGCATATATTGTGTTTTAATGGATCTGCTTGCCTGTATATTGTTGATATATTGAAAGTTCATGTTTGAAATGATTTAAACATGAAAAGGAAAGAAAGATGGGTTCGAAAATGATGTTTTTAATGATTATGATGCTTCCAGTATGTTTTTCAGAAAGTTTATGAAGTTTATATGTACTGAGGGTTCGAATTCATTTCCAGAAATGTTAGGAAAGTTCTTCTTGCAGTAGCTGTAAAATTTGATAACTGTGTAATTGGCAGTTGCTGGTTGAATCATTGGTATGGTTTGATAGGCAGCCGCTGATAGCATCGTTGTTGTTTTGATATTACAGATGAAGAGTTACGTATTCAGCAGCTGTATCTACTTGTTAAGATTCAGCAGCTGTATGTTTTAATGTTTATGAATGTTTTCCTCTCTCTGTTAATATCAAGATTTGATGATTTGTGTAATCAGCAGTGCTAGTTAGATCAGTATAAAGTCTGGTTTAATAGGCAACAGCTGGTAGCGCGATCGTTGTTTTGATATTACAAAAGTTCTTCGTAAATTTCAGCAGATGCACTGTTCATCAGCAGATGTGTCTTTCTTCATTTAGTATCAGCAGTTGCTTTCCTTTGATTAGGAATCAGCAGCTGCATTGTGCGTTTAAATTCAGCAGTTGTTTTAAGTACTGTTCATTCCAGTTGGTATTAATCTCGCGACTGGTACTATTCACTTATATAATCGTGTTAGCACTTTTCCTTGCGACTGATTGATGTGCTAACGACGTCGTTCTATTTAGTTATACAAATATCAGCAGATAGTTTTGTATTTCGTCTGCTGATTGTTCTAACGACACCGTTTCATTTAATACAAATATCAGCAGATAGTTTTGTATTTCGTCTGCTGATTGTTCTAACGACACCGTTTCATTTAATACAAATATCAGCAGATAGTTTTGTATTTCGTCTGCTGATTGTTCTAACGACATCGTTTCATTTAATACAAAGATCAGCAGGTAGTTTTGTGTTCGTCTGCTGATTTCCCCAACGACATCGTTTCATTTTATATATTTTATTCTTACGACTGGTACTGTTCACCAGCAGATACATTTCACTTCATTTCAGCAGGTATTAGTCTTGCGACTGGTACTATTCATTTCGACTGGTTTTTCTCTCAATCAGTTCCAGTTTAACGATATGTTTCCATAGTTGAATTCAATACTCAGTAAAGTTTTAAAATGGGAAGCAAATGTTTTAAATAATGGAACCCGATGTTTTACAGAAACGTTTAAAGAAAGATTGTTAAGGAACGAAAAGATGTTTTAGATTATGGCATAGATAGTTAAGGTCACCAAGGAGAAGGGTGAGCAGTTGTCAAGATGTCAATTGCCCTTTCATATGAGCTATATGCTAGAACTGATATCGGAAGTCATTTTGATCAAAGTGCAACACGGACCAAATAGAACTTATATGCCATGATCAACTGAAAATGAAATTGAAAGAAATGAGAAACTGGGCTAGCTTCCCCTGTTTCCGCCATTGAAATGTTTATGAAAATGATATTGTATATTGAAGTTCCGTAACATATGCATTGTAAAGATGTCTGCCTGCGTTTTATGAAATTGATACTACTCAGATTTTACTTGCTGAGCCTTTAGGCTCACTAGCTTTTAAAATGGTGCAGGTACGACAACTGATGGAGGAACAGCAGGTGCAACTTGAATCAGCAGATGGGTGGCGTTGTGTTTATCCAAGGCCTACGTTTTCCGTGTC
>KV019088.1:88247-114741 GCA_001598015.1 Dorcoceras hygrometricum | reverse complement strand
TACCCATATTTATTTGGTACGTAAATTTCGAGGACGAAATTTCAATAAGGAGGGTAGAGTTGTAACGCCCCAAAATCCTTAGGACCATATTTATGCATTTCATAAATCATATGGGCCATTTGGCAATTTTAAATAGTATGTATCTGCTGAATTGTTCATTCCAGCAGGTAAGATTTGCACTGCAGCTGATTTCAGCAGGTAACTCCAAAGAGCAATGCACTAGTTGGTTTAAAATGGATTGTAAAATGTTTTAAGGAGGTAAAATGATTTCTTTTGAAAAGGGTTTGGTGTTTTATAAATTAAAATACTATGAAGGGAATTTTACTAACTTTTAGGAGTGTGTCATGCTTGATTTTACAAGTAGCTTGCCACTAATCCCTTTCATATAAAAACCTGTTTTCAAAGTAAGACTTTTATCATTTGCAAAGGAAAGTTTAAAGTGTTCTTCAAAGAAATTTAAGAAAGGATCGTGCGTTGCTCAAGGGGAGGATTCCTGCAGGAAATTTGCTGTTATTGCAAAGCTTTGAATCAAGGCACGTAAAAGCTGATCTTTTTCTACACCATTTGAAGCATATATTGTGTTTTATTGGATCTGCGTGCCTGTATGTTATGATATATTTAAAGTTCATGTTTGAAATGATTTAAACATGAAAAGGAAAGAAAGATGGGTTCGAAAATGATGTTTTTAATGTTTATGATGCTTCCAGCATGTTTTTCAGAAAGTTTATGAAGTTTTATATGAACTGAGGATTCGAATTCATTTCCAGAAATGATAGGAAAGTTCTTCTTGCAGTAGCTGTAATATTAGAATTTGATAACTGTGAAATTGGCAGCTGCTGGTTGAATCATTGGTATGGTTTGATAGGCAGCAGCTGATAGCATCGTTGTTGTTTTGATATTACAGATGAAGAGTTAAATATTCAGCAGCTGTATCTACTTGTTAAGATTCAGCAGCTGTATGTTTTAATGTTTATGAATGTTTTCCTCTCTCTCTGTTAATATCAAGATTTGATGATTTGTGTAATCCTGGTAGTGTTCACCAGCAGATACACTTCACTTAATTTCAGCTGGTATTAGTCTTGCGACTGGTACTATTCACTTATATAATCGTGTTAGCACTTTTCCTTGCGACTGATTGATGTGCTAACGACGTCGTTCTATTTAGTTATACAAATATCAGCAGATAGTTTTGTATTTCGTCTGCTGATCACTTTAACGACATCGTTTCACTTTATACAAAGATCAGCAGGTAGTTTGTACTCCTCTGCTGATCACCTCAACGACATCGTTTCATTTTATATTTATTCTTGCGACTGAATTCTTATGCGTTGCGACTGGTACTGTTCACCAGCAGATGCATTTCTTTTCATTTCAGCAGGTATTAGTCTTGCGACTGGTACTGTTCATTTCGACTGGTTTTTTCTCTCAATCAGTTCCAGTTCAACGATATGTTTCCAAAGTCGAATCCATACTCAGTAAAGTTTTAAAATGGGAAGCAAATGTTTTTAAATGATGGAACCCGATGTATTACAGAAATGTTTAAAGAAAGATTGTTAAGGAACGAAAGATGTTTTAGATTATGGCATAGACAGTTAAGGTCACCAAGGAGAAGGGTGAGCAGTTGTCTAGATGTCGACTGCCCTTTCATATGAGCTATATGCTAAACTGATATCGGAAGTCATTTTGATCAAAGTGCAACACGGACCAAATAGAACTTATATGCCATGATCAACTGAAAATGAAATTGAAAGAAATGAGAAACTGGGCTATCTTCCCCTGTTTCTGCCATTGATATGTTTATGAAAATGATACAGTATATTTGAAGTTCCTTAACATATGCATTGTATAGATGTCTGCCTGCGTTTTATTGAAATTGTTACTACTCAGATTTTACTGCTGAGCCTTTAGGCTCACTAGTCTTTTAAAATGGTGCAGGTACGACAGCTGAAGGAGGAACAGCAGGTGGAACTTGAATCAGCAGAGTGGGTGGCGTTGTGTTTATCCAAGGCCTACGTTTTCCGTGTCATAGTTATATTGTTTTGGTTAGGATGTGCTGTATTAAATCAGTAGCAATGGTTGTATATTTATCTCAAATAACAGCTGTTGTAAACCGCATTTGCAAAGTTATATGAAATACCCTGTTTTCCGCAAAAGTTGTTAGCAGTAGCGTGCGTATTAGAGTATCTGCTGAATTTCGAATTGGTCCTGAGTTTCGTTTTTCTTGGAGTTATAAGAGATGCAGCTTATAACAAATTATCTTTTAGCCCTTCTTTTATTCGAAAATTTTGTTTACCCCATTTCTCGTGGCCCCGTTGGGTTTGGGTGTCACACAGCTGATGTATCAAACGTATGGTACCTGGATAGCAGTTGTGCAAGACATATGACAGGAAATCGAAAGCTGCTATCAGACGTCATTCCACACAAAGGCGCAAAGATAGTCTTTGGTGATAACGCATACGGTAACACTGTGGGTAAGGGTAAGCTTATCCATGGTAACATATCTATTCTGATGTCTTAGTTGTTGATAACCTTCGATACAATTTGATTATCATTAGTCAACTGTGTGACAAAGGTTACATAGTCCAGTTTCAACAACACACATGCACTGTTCAGAGTCCAAGTGATCTGATTGTATTGGTAGGCAAACGTTCGGGGAATACCTATATAATCAATTGGTCAGATCAGCTGGAATCTGAGAATTTGTGCCTTGCAGCTGGTTCTTCCAAGAGCTGGCTGTGGCATCAAAGAATGAACCAATTAAACTTCAAAACACTTGCCAAGTTGAGTGAACATGATATGGTTTCTGGTCTGCCAAAAATTAGTTTTTCTAGGGATAAGATCTGTGCAGCATGTCAGCTGGGTAAACAAATCAAATCTATTTTTAAAAATAAAGGCGGAAAACGTTCTACCCGTTGCCTTGAGCTCTTGCATATGGATCTTTTTGGTCCTATTTCAGTAACGAGCTTAGGAGGAACGAATTACACCCTTGCAGTTTTTGATGATTTCACTAAATATACTTGGGTGTTGTTTTTAAAAGCAAAATCTGAAACCGCCGACCAGATGATACGCCTTTTGAAACGTTTACAAAATTATAGATCTTGTTCAGTCAATCGGATAAGAAGTGATCGCGGTACTGAGTTTCTAAATTTTAAATTGACTTCTTATTTGGAAGATTTGGGAATAAAGCATGAGCTTTCAGCAGCTAGAACTCCTCAGCAAAACGGGTTAGCTGAAAGGAGAAACCACACTTTAAAGGAAGCTGCTAGATCTATGATTGCATATTCCGGGATTTCTCAAAAATTTTGGGCAGAAGCAGTTAACACAGCATGTTACACTCAGAACAGATCAATGATTAATAGGATGCACGATAAAACCCCATATGAGATCTGGAATGGAAAGAAACCTGATATTTCTTATTTCAGGGTGTTTGGATGCAAGTGTTTCATTCATAACAATGGCAAGAAGCATCTAACAGCCTTTGAACCTAAATCTGATGCAGGTATCTTCTTAGGTTATTCAGCTGTGAGCAAATCATATCGAGTGTTCAACAATCGAAGCCTGACAGTTGAGGAATCAGCACATGTAGTGTTCGATGAAACCAGCTTAAAGTCAAATTCAGCTGCAAGCCTACATCATTTGTGTTCACGTCTGGAGTCAACAAGTCTTGAAGAATCAGACGACGACGTGCCACACAGAAAATCAGCTGAAGAAGAACAACCAGCAGTGGTCACAACGCATAACAATGTTCAACAAGATCTGACAGGTCATCCAATAGTTATTGATTTAACTAACGTGGATCAGCAGCAGGATCAAATTGCCTCAAGTGTACCAGCTACTGGGGGTGTTGCGACAAATGATCAACCAGCCGACGATCAATCAGAAATTGCACCAACTGACGTTGATAAGCAAGATGTTGCGCAAGCAGTCGCAAGCGCTTCTTCATTGGTTTCTAGACCAACGCTTGATACACCAGCTGGTAGCACAAATTATCAATTGTTTTCACCACCAGCTGGACATCAAGGCGCGAGCACATCATATCATTCAGTATTGAGACCACCAGCTGATGAACCAGTCGCAAGACCACCAGCTGATGAACCAGTCGCAAGTACATCTCACCAGCTGGAAGCAGACGCACAAGCCAACAATGCTCAACATCTATTGGCGTCTGCTGATTCACTTGCAAACCAGCCAGCTACACAGGGGGAACAAAGAGCAAATCCAATTGGACTTGATCTTCGGTGGAATAAAAATCATCCACCCGAGCAAGTCATAGGTAATTTAGAATCCCCTGTTCGCACATGAGGCCATCTAATGCATGATCATTTTGATTCCGCATTCATTTCGCATATAGAACCTAAAATGATAGATGAGGCCTTAGCTGACCCCAGCTGGATAGATGCTATGCAAGAAGAATTAAATCAGTTTAAGCATAATAACCTATTGACACTTGTACCTAGACCAAGTAATCATTCAGTCATAGGAACTCGATGGGTCTTTAGGAACAAACAGAATGAAGATGGCATAGTAACTAGAAATAAAGCTAGGCTGGTAGCGCAAGGATTTATACAAATGGAAGGTATATATTTTGATGAGACTTTCGCACCAGTAGCAAGATTAGAAGCCATTCACATGTTCTTAGCTTATGCTGCATTAAAAGACTTTAAAGTCTTTGAAATGGATGTTAAGAGTGCCTTTCTTAATGGCGTCTTAACAGAGGAAGTGTATGTTGCACAACCTCCTGGTTTCGTTAATCATGCAAATCCAGACTTTGTTTAAAAACTGGATAAAGCTTTGTATGGGTTGAAACAAGCACCAGAGCTTGGTATGATACACTATCTCAGTTCTTAATCGAGCATGACTTCACAATAGGCATAGTGGATAAGACGTCATTCAAATTTGTAAAAGCTGACCATATTCTATTAGTTCAAATATATGTCGATGACATTATCTTTGGGTCAACTAACCCCAAACTGTGCCAGAAGTTCTCTAAGTTAATACAGGATAAATTCGAGATGAGCATGATGGGGGAGCTGACATTCTTTCTGGGCTTACAAGTTCGCCAACTGGAAAATGGTATTTTCATTAACCAGGCGAAATATACGAAGGAACTGCTGAAAAAGTTTGGCATGGACAATTGTTCAGCAGCAGCAACTCCTATGAGCTCTTCAATAAATCTGGACAAAGATGAAGCTGGCACTGCCATTGAGGTATCGCTTTATCGTGGTATTATAGGATCTTTGCTATACTTAACTGCTAGCAGACCAGACATCATGTTTGCTGTCTGTATATGTGCTAGATTTCAAGCAGAGCCAAAGAAATCGCATTACATAGCTGTAAAGCGAATATTGAAATATCTTAAGGGTACTTCCAATGTGGGTCTTTGGTATCCCAAAGACTCAGACTTTCAACTAATCGGTTATAGTGATGCAGATTACGCAGGATGCAGGATTGATCGTAGAAGCACAAGTGGGACTTGTCAATTTTTAGGGGATCGACTGATTTCCTGGTTTAGTAAGAAGCAGACGTCCATCGCAACGTCAACAGCTGAGGCAGAGTATCTAGCAGCTGGTAGTTGCTGTGCTCAAATCCTTTGGATACAATTCCAGCTGAAGGACTATCGAGTCGATGCTTCTGAAGCACCTATTCTCTTCGACAATACCAGTGCCATTGCAATCACCCAAAATCCTGTGCTGCATTCAATAACAAAGCACATCGACATCAGGCATCATTTCATAAGGGACCATGTGCTAAAGAAGGACGTCCGGCTGGAGTATGTGTCGACTGACCAGCAAGTTGATGACATCTTCACAAAGCCTCTACCAGACGTTAAGTTTTCTTATTTTAGAAACATCTTAGGTCTCCTTGAATTGCCTTGATTGTATGTGCACTAACGCATTTTGCAGGTTGTCATCTGTTGCTTAAATCAGCTGTAAGTCTTTTGTTCAGGGGGAACGATAAGACTATCAGCTGAGGTAAGCCTCTCGCGTTGGGAGATTATCAGCCATAGGGGGAACCAGGGCTGGATTGTTAAGCGTGACGTCAGCTGAATATGTCATGACTGGACACACTCAGTTGTTACATATATACAGCTGATGCTTATTTGTGACCAGCTCCTGCCACCATCAACGATATATTAAACCAGTAGTGATGTTCTTACATTTACTGCACCAGCTGTGACTTTATAAATTTTGGCGCGCTTCTATTAATTTGTACCCTGTTTGATTAAAAAAAATTTTTAAAAAAAAAACCTTTTACACTGTACATGTAAAATATTTTGAAAATATCTTCAAAATCATTTCAAAAATTGTACGCGCTAACGGATGGTTGACACGTGTTGTTACCATGCAAAAAGTCACATCGAAACTTTCTCTCTCTAGTAACTTTTTTGCATTATCAGTTTAATTACAGCGTTTCCTATTTCGTTTACAATTGCCTTGCATAATTACTCTCGTGTGTTCTTGCATATTTCTCTTGTGTGTATTCTCTACGTATCTCCTTGCAAAGCTGTTTCAGGTGTTCTTTCAGCTCTTCTATTCAGAAATGGCCTCTACGTACTACTCCAACACTCAGCATATTGATTTTGCATCTGTTCTCGCCATGGACGACCCAGGTATGGTGTCCATGTTTCAAGCTATAATGGCATCTGGCCTTGAGGGTTTTCTGGGCTGTCCGGCAGTCATCTATGAAACTGTCTTGGTTGATTTATTCGAGAACGCATCAGTTAGAGATGGTGTGATAATCAGTACAGTGGCTGGGCAGTTAGTCGAAATATCTGAGGAATGGTTTGCGGAGTATTGTGACCTACCGGTGGATGGTTTGGCTGATCTATCAGAGATACCCAAAGATGTGGTTTTTGATGATAGGAGCATCGTTCTATGTCGGGTGAGCCAGTAAGTTTGTCTGGGAAGAAGAGTCAGTTGAAGATTGAGTATCGTCTTCTTTGTGATATAATGGCGAAATCAATTTCTGTAAAGGCAGGGTGGGTCCTTCAATGCAATCACAGTGGAAAAGTTTTTGATGTTAACAGTAGTTGTCTGCGGAGTGAGGATGAATTGGGCCAGTGTTTTGTTCAACACTCTTACGAAGATGGTTACTACAGGATCTAAGCAAGCCAAGGGCTTTGCTGTTCAGATAAGTCTTCTGCTGGAAAACATTCCAAATCAAGAATTGGGCGAATCATCGGAGTTTCCAGCTTCAAAAATTCTTACGGAGAAGACTGTGCATCGCTATGTCTCTCTAAATGATAAAGTTGGTGCATAGGAAGCTGCTGGGGCACCCAAGCCAAAGGCTACCTCAAAGAAACGACCAGCTGCTGTTCTTGGAGATGAACCAATGGTTAAAAAGAAAAGGACGATGAAGAAGAAATCAAGTTCCTATAAAGTAAATTTGGAGATCGTGGTCGTGGCACAGGAGGCCGTGCCCATACAAATGGTTGAGCAAACTACTGCTGCATCAGCTGCTGAGGACATTTTTGTCCAACCAGCCGCAGATGATGAGATTCCTAATGATCCACCAGTTGATTTAGGTCGCTGGTGAGACTATTGGAAGCAGCTGATGAAGGTGCTTATGAGAAAACAGCTGATGGTGATGACGAAAGGGTTAATGAACCAACTTCTGAGCCAGCAGTGGCTGATATTGTGAATGAAGAACCGTCTACTGCTGATGAAGTTGATGTCATCATTGAGCAAGTATTGGCTGACACCGCCCAAATCAGAGTTGATGAGGAAGATCAAGTTGTGCGTACATCAGGTGAGGGAAATCAACCAGCTGGAACTACTGAAGAGAGACAATGGTTTGATCTTCCCTATGAAGATCTAATTGCCAGATGGGATGCTGAGAGAATAGTTACCACTCCTAGTGACACGGATGAGGAGATTGAGACTGAGAGGGCAGTTGGAACTTCAGAGGATATGGAAATGAGTGATGATGAAAATGAATTGATTGATGCTGATGAGAAGATGTCTTTGGATGAAATCATACTGACTATTCCAGCAGAGCTTCCATTACCTTCAGCTGAAAGGGAAGTCACGAAGATTACTATTGGCACAGAGATCAAAATCCCTGGCGTGGATGAAAAGACTTGGTACCTGGCTAGTCACCCACAAATTCCCGTCGATGACAAGGGGAAGGAGCCTCTCCAGCTGATAGACCCAATCAAGGGCAAGCCCCGCAGGAACATTATTTTTTGATTTGTGCCGATATAGACCTGCTGGTCCAGTTACGGGAGAAGATAATAGATGAAGTGGCAAAATTCTTTTATTCGTTTAGTTTGAAGAGATTAGCCAATATACAGATAGATGACTCCTATTTTGCTAAGGAGGAACGGGTTTTGTCTTGGGCGAGGCAGATTCAACAGGAGTGGCACTTCAAAGAAAAATGTATATACTTTTGAAGTACAGAGTAGTTCTGGTGAGAAAATACTTAGACGGGTGGATACTAAATTTTGTACCCGAGGAAGGAGATTCGGCGGTTCATCTCAAAGTTATCGACATGCTATCAGATCTTCTTTCTTTTGTTTTAGAGGAATTAAAACAGCAGGCAGTAGCACACCGTATTCGATGGGATAGGCCGTGTTGCTCTATATTGTTTGAAGGTCGCTTGACTAGTCACCGTGTCATTCTTGCCTACACTATTTTTGAAGTTTCTAGTCAGTGTCAATATGACGTCACTCTCCCTCTCGTGAGTGTTTTTCAAGTTGATGACGAAAAGATGGGCTGATGTCTGTATAGAGGCCGCAAATTTCTTTGTTTCAGGCAGATTTCTTCCGGTTGGCTCTATTAACTTTTGCATAACTCTTCAAGTTGTTCAACCGGTTTACAGTTTTGCTCCTCTCCAGCCAAAAGTTTTTGCTTTGAGGGTATCTCAGTTTTGTACCGTGTTTATTGATTACAGTTTATACAGTAGATTGCTTACAGAGGATATTACAAGTTTTGTTGCGTCTATTGCTTCTGAGAGAACCGTTTTGAGAAATGTCCAGATTGAACAAAATACAGTCTCAGTTGCTCCGATTGTACAGTTGATAGATGAGCATTCTTCTTCTGATTCTACTTCAGACGACATTTCAATGGATTTTGCTGATCAGGACACTGCTGCTGCTGCTTCAATCTCTCTCCCAGCTGCTCCTATTCCAGATGTTACAAAGGCATTAAACCAGCTGCGAGCTTCAATAGATCAAATCAGTGACAGAGATGATGGTGCCAAGCACAAAGACACACTATTATTGCCCCTCCATCACCTTGAGAGGAACCTTACCGCTCGCCTCGATGCACAAGATAGAGTACTTGGGGCGTTGCGCAGAGATTCAAATGATCAAAGAAATCTCATGTCGATGGATATTAAGTCATCTCACAAGAATTTGAGCACTCAGATTGCCTCTAATGCTCTTGATGTTGTTGATGTCCGGAGGGTTGTCAGGGAGAATCACCAGGAGCTTACTGCTAAAGTCACATCTCTGGAAGAGCAAGTGGCTTCTACTCGCCATGATTTATTGGATTTTAGTGCTCAAGCATAGCAGACCCTCAATGTTATTACCGACCAACTGAGCGAACTCGTTGCATATATCAACCGTGGTGGTAATGACAAAAAGGGGGAAGTAAGTAGCAGCCGTCCACCACCTGATAATCAAAACAGAGGAAGTGGTAATACAGGTGGTGGTGGTGATACTGTTAGACCAACGGACATTACACAGAGAGACATTGACACTGCATAGAGAAACATTCTGGAGAGACTTATGGCTGCTGATAGGCAAAGGGAAAGAGAAAGGGGTAGTCGAAGCAGAAGTGGATCTCACAAGAGGAGAAGATATTAGATTCTGTGTACAAATCTTTTGTACTATTTTTAGTTAATGGAATTTATGATTTCAGCAGTCGTTGTGCAATTTATTTTTGCCTATTCTTTTATCTCGGCTGCTAAGTTTTGTCATCACCAAAAAGGGGGAAATTGTAAGGATAAAATTTATTAGTTTTGGTGATAACAAAATAAGACTAGTTGCTACTAGAAAATCAGCCGGTGAATTTTACAGGAGAACATTTTCAGTCGACGGGTTGATTTTCAGCAGTTGGTCTATTCGGAGGAATTCAGCAGATGGAAGATTTTTCAGCCGTTGAAACAATCAGTCGTTGGGTCGTTGGTTTATTTTCAGCAGTTGAACTTTTCAGAGGTAACCAGCAGGTAGCTTCTTCCATGGCAAATCAGCAGTTGTATTAGGTTCAGTGACGCAAGCATTTGAGAGTTAGCGTGTTTTGTTAAGGATTGCTAAACGACAGCGTTTGGATTAGTCAAAACAACAGCGTTCAAATAAGTTGAAACGACAGCGTATTGGACTAGCGCTAAAAATCAGTCGTTGGAGGTTGCGTTGTTAATTCAGCAGATGGCTACAGTGAAATATCAGCAGACAATTGTTTACTTCAATAGTCAACATAATTCAGCAGACAGGCACTCAAATCAGCTGGTGGCTACAGTATTCTCTTGATCCAGTCGCTGCTTCTCTTGATCGTTGTAACCAGCAGTAAGGGAGACACTTATAGCGATCAGCTGGAGCATTTTTCAGGCGTTGAAAGAAATCATCCGTTGCATACCTATCAGAGGTTCAAGTCATCAGTGGTTACGCACATAATGAATCGATTCAACGTTCTTATCAGAGGAAATCAAAGGTGGAGATTGAATCGTACATGTGTTTTAATTGAGGGAACAGTATCAGTACTATTCTAGGTAAATAGTACACAGAGAGCGGTTTACGGCGTTTGCACAAATATGGAACGACACCAAATTTGCTCTGACATTGTGCGACTTGCCTCTTGGTGGAGCAGGATTTACGGCGTACGAATTGACAGAAATTCAAAAGAAGATTTTGTTGCCTTTGAAGAAATTAATGACCATTGAGATCGAAGACTATAAATAGCAGAAGTTTGGATTGAAGATCTCCCTCGCTCTCATTACCCTGCTGTTACGCTGCCATTTTTACGAGCTATTCTCATATTGTAGCATTCTCAAAAAGCTCAAACACTCAAAGAACAAAACCGCTGATCTTCATAAGATAAACCTTCGAGTCATCTTCTGGTTCACTTGTTGAATCGCGTTTTTACGTTTTAGAAACCAGAAGATTTACAGTCTCATAGCATTGTATTTCATTGTTATATCATTCGATTGAGTCTGTAATGAACGTGCTCCTTAAAAGCCGTTCGAAAAATTTCATTCACTTGTAAAACCAGCAGCTGCGTCTGCGCTTTAGATTGTGGTGTTGCTAGGAGTTCACCTGGAGCGAGGCTCGGTGATCGGGTGTTTGTAGAAGGACTACACGCATCAAATCTTCTAGTGAAACCTTCCTGAAAAGGAAGAAGGGGAGATGTAGGATATTGATATCCGAACTTCCAGAAACAAATTCTTGACTCTTGCTCTTTACTTTACGCATTTACTTATTCATTGAGTTATCTGTTCACAAATCAATTGGCCTTTTTCCGCACATACTTTGTTGGCCGAGAGATTTGATTAAACTGAGATCCTTAAATCTGGTAACTCGGATTTAAGTTAAGTAGTGCTTGTAAAACTATTTTAAAAGGTTTCGAAAATTTGAAAATAGCAAGAATTCATTCAACCCCCCCCCCTTCTGAACTCTTGCAACTATTTTTCGAACCACATTGATCGTATTTTGGGAATATCATATGTGCTGTTTCTGTTATTGAGATAAATGCATTTTGTGGCATATGCATTCATACTGAGCCCTAACCTGTTGTTGATAGCTATTTCTTGATTTTCCGAAGACTGATTGTGGTTTTGTGATACTCTCGTTAAAAGGAAACTTAGACCTGATCGTAAGGTACCGACCTTCAAAGCACGATTAGTGGCAAAAGGTTACACTCAAAGACAAGGTGTTGACTATGATGAAACCTTTTCACTAGTCGCTATGTTAAAGTCCATAAGGATACTGCTAGCAATAGCTGCATGGTATGACTATGAGATATGACAAATGGATGTGAAGAGTGTGTTCTTTAATGGAAACATTAATGAAGAGATCTATATGACAGCCTGAGAGATTCACATCTTTTGAAAGCGAACACAAGGTATGTAAGCTTCAGATATCAATTTATGGTCAACAGGCATCGAGAAGTTGGAACCAGAGGTTTGAAAAATGATTCAGATTCGTCAAGAACTTGAAGGAACCGTTCTTGTACTAGAAGGTTGTAAAGGATGTTGTGACGTTTCTCATACTTTATGTTAATGACATTCTACTCATTAGGAATGATATATGAATATTGCAGTCAAAGAAAGTATGGATTTATGCCAAGTTTTCAATGAAGGACTTGGGTGATGCATCTTATATTCTAGGAATTCAGATCTATAAATTTAGCGAAGAGGATGCTTGGACTCATCCAAGCGACCTACAGTGACACCATACCTAAGAGTTTCTTTATGGAGGAGCCCAAGTGAGGACATCTAACTAAGTGTAATGTGGTTACTCCATCCAAGTTGATGTCTCCCAAGACTGATGAGGAGATAGAAAGATGACAAGTGTGTCGTATGCATCGATAATAGGTAGTATAGTGATTGGTATGATATCTACTAGGCTCGATGTCACCAATGCTCTGAGCGTCACGAGCATATAGACGCCCTCAAACTATTTTCTTTTTCTAGTAATATAAATGCGGATTTTTTTTTTCAAATGGAAGCTTCAATTAAACTCGATAACATAGAATACTTAGAAATTTAAAACAAAGTTGAAGAAACCGAAGAAATCATTTCAGTCGTACTACACAACCTTAACTAAGAATTTTTTTTTAACCAAAACACCATACTTAAACTTCAACCAGAAAGAAAAATCTTTCTCTCTCTCATCATGAGCAAAAAACGCAAGGTCACTGGGAATGTGCCAATTGAACTGCCATCAACTCAAAGGTCCTACCCTCAACCTCAATCTCCACGTCATCTGCACTAATCAAATGTAGTGAGCCTAGGGGCTCAACAAGTACAAAATGGAGGATAGCAAGTACTAACTAATACATGCACATGCATTAAAATAGTTGTAGTCAAATAATTTTCCTCAAACTTTAGATGCATAAGAAAAACGTCGACGCAAAACATTTTCCTTAAAATTCATGCATAGGCAATAAACTCATAAATAAAAAGATTTTCTAGTGAACTCTGTTTCTCGACTGCGGTCCCTCAACCTCAAGTCTCATGATCAAGCTAAATAATACCATGGTACCAGGTTGGAAAGGCACCCCAGTACGTTTCTTGAGCTCAGTCCTGTCAAGAGTAAAAGCACTTCAATACTTATCTGAAGCCCAATACGTGTCAAGTTGATACGACCAATCGGGACGTCTCTCGGCCCCATATCTGTCATGTTGATATGGCCAAACAGAACTTCGTCCCATCATTCAAAATATTTTCATCTTTTTCTCAACTTTCAGCCTCAAAAATTATTTTTTCATACCTCATGCCTCAATATAAACTTCATGCCTCAAAAGTAAAAATTTTCTCTTTTCCTCAAAATCACGTAAAAATTGCAGAATGGCTAAAAAAAATCTCAAGACTGCTCAAACATCATAAAATATCTTAAAATAATCATTTTAAATTTTTCTTTCATGACGATGGGCTGCCCTTAGAACTCAAACCCGACTACACTTACTGTACATGACTCTAACCCAGCTGCCCTCTGATCTGACTTCATAGATCTGCTCGTGCTGATCAGCTCAGGTATAGAGTTCAGTTTACGGTCTCCAGGGAAGTGTGTACTATGTGATTCAGCTCGCACCTAAGCAGCTCAGCTTTAGGCGGCCAGATCACGCACCTCCCTCTCAGCTCACTACTCAGGTCAGCACGTCACCCATATCAGCTCGGGGATTCACTTCAGATCACGTACTGAAAATAGCTCAGAGAGCCCGATCAGTTTAGAGCACATAGATCAGCTCGTCCACCTAGATCAGCTCGGGGCTTTGGATCAGATCGCACACAGAAAACAGCACAGGGAACCCGATCAGTTTAGAGCACACAGATCAGCTCATAGACCCTCCTCTCTGCTTATGATCCTCTAATCAGCTTACGGCATAAGCTGACAGAAACAGTTTATGATACAGAAAATAGTTTATGACTCTAGCTTACAAAAAATAGTTTACGGAAAATAGTTTACAACTCAAGCTTACAGAAAACAGCTTACGATTCAGCTTACAGAAACAGTTTACGGAAAACAGTTTACGGCTGAAGCTTATACAAACAGCTTACGACTCTAGCTTACAGAAAACAGTTTACGGAAAATAGTCTACGACTCAAGCTTACAGAAAACAGTTTACGGAAAACATTTTATGACTCAAGCTTACATGTAACGTCCAGAAATCCTAATTACGTGAGAATGAGTGCATGATTAGGGGGAAACTTAACTGTAACACCCCATATTTAACGAATGCCCTCACTGTACCAACACTAGTCTTTCCAGCATGTTTTGTCCTCACTCGCACGCACCCTGAGAAGCTTCGCAGGGGGTCACCTATCCCAAAATTGTCCCAAGTCAAGAACTCTTAACTTTGGAGTTCTTAAGTGATGAGCTCTCGAAAAGAAAATGCACCTTGTTGGTATGAGTAGTACCAATTAAATCTGATAAGCCTTCCTCAACTAATCTCAATTACATCTATAACTTCTCAGTCTCGTAATCCCTCTCATTCCGGTGTGGGATTGGTTCATTCATGTGACCCTTCGCCTCTAGAAGCCTGTCAGGAGCCGCTCATTGTCCGTGCAACCTCTTGGCACCGACGATCACTCCCCGCCCTCTTTTGAGCCCGGACCTCACATGCCCACCAGCTTCTTGGTTCGTCCCCGAACCACACCGTACTAAGAGAGGTCGGCTCTGAACAAACTGTAACACCCCAAATTTAACGATTGCCCTCACTGTACCAACAGTGATGAGCTCCCGAAAAGAAGATGCACCTTGTTAGTATGAGTAGTACCAATTAAATCTGATAAGCCTTCCTCAACTAACCTCAATTACATCTATAACTTCTCAGTCTCGTAATCCCTCTCATTTTGGTGTGGGATCGGTTCATTCATGTGCCCCTTCGCCTCTAGAAGCCTGTCAGGAGCCGCTCATTGTCCGTGCGACCTCTTGGCACCGACGATCACTCCCCGTCCTCTTTTGAGCCCCGGACCTCACATGTGAGTAGTATGTGTCATTTTACGTGATTTAGTGTTAATTTCATTTTTTATGATGTTCATATCATGTTTTTAGCCTGTTCGAGTTCCGGACGCGTGGACGAGACTGGGGACGACCGAGGTGAAAATTTATTTGAATGTTTAAGCCCTCGTGTTTTAAGAGCTAAGATTTATTATTTTAAGCAGTATTTATGAAAAATGAGATTATTATGTTTATTGGTCGAGGGGAACCCGTTTTTCGCCTGTACGGGCTATTTTATTGAACTTTACTACATTTTTAAAATTATAGGATTTTATATTACGAAATTGGAGGTTTAAAGTTTAAGTTTTGAGTTTAATTAGAATTTTAACTAGTGAGGGGGTTAGTATAGTAAAACCCTTTTATTTATCTAATTAAAATATTTGGAGGGGGTGTTTTTGGTACACCATTCATTCACTCCACTCCATATTTTTTTGAAACCCTAGCCTCCCTCTCTCTCCCTCTCCCTCACTCATGACTCCCTCCCCTTTGCACAATCCTCCATCGAATTTTCTTGGTTCTTGGTGGTTTCAAGGTTCTAGCGTCCCAATCTCTTGTCCTCCGCTCCGGTAACGCGTAGTACTCGTTAATTCTTCAAAAAGGCATGCTCTAATCTCTCTTTTCTCAACATTGAAATCATAATATACTGTTTTTAAAATATTAGTGCATGAATTGTATGTGTTATGATTATATCTACGTTTATTGTTTGAAATCCATGTATGTATCATGTTTTTCAACACGTATTTGATTGTTTTCTTGATGTGATTCGGTCATGGACATTCAAGGGCTAGGATTCAAGTCAAGAGTGGTCTCGTAGTTATCCCATTGAGTTAGGTCTCGTGGATCCAAACAGGGAGTGATTTGGTCAAGGAATGACTTAGTTACGAATTTTATGATCAGTGTTGTTCTTTGCGTGACAATAGAGTTGTGGGGTTGGGTATGTCGCTCTATGTAGTCTGTGTGGTGAAGGTTGATTGCAGGAGATATATCATTGAGTTAGGGTCACGCAGGTCCAAAAGGGGAGCGATTCGATTTAGGAACAATTTACTTATGAGTTTTATGGCCAGCACGTGTCCTGGTTGTAGTTTATGCCCGAGTAGTGTCATTATGAGCATCGGGTTGGTCACGTCTTGAATTGTTTTTGAGTCTCGTTTGTTCCAGTGACTATAATATTGATTTAGGGTGACGTGGGTTGAAACATGGTGTGATTCGGTTAAGGATTGTATTTTTAATTATTTTTACCGTTTTGTCGCTTGTAGTGAGCCTCGTCAGGTTATTTTTGTGAAAATTAATATTTCGAGTCTTAGGGGTTTCCAAAGTTCATGGACGAATTCATTTGATGTTTTAAGTGTATTTTAAGATTTTTTCCAACATTTTTACAATTTATTTGATTTATGAGATTTTTGGCAATTTTGATGATAAATTAATGTCTAGAAAATGATTTTTAGCATATATGTTTTTTTAAACTGTCATAGGTGGACCGAGTCAGGTCAGTCGAGGGTTGGGTCAAATATTTTATGTCTGGTCCGAGTTATTTTATTTCTGGACCGGGTATTTTTATTTAAAGTTTTAAGTCCAATTTTCATGATATTAGGCCAAATATTTTAAGTCAAATTTTAAAGTCAAAATTTTAATTATTTTATGGGCCTAAAATTTTTATTACAATTTAAACTCAAAATTTTATTCAAGAGGACTTTTTTGTCAAATTTCAATGTTTAATTTTAAAGTGAAGGACCGAGTATTTTTGTAACTTTTTAAAGTTCAATTTTAATGTTATGGGTCAAGTCATGTTTAGAACTAAGTTTCATTTTAGGTTAAGTCTAGAATTTTGGGCTTAAAATTAGTGGGCCGGACACCTGAACCAGTTCTTGATCGGAGTAGAGAAAGTATAAGTTCGTGAATATATATTTAATTATATATATAGTATTTTATGTATATAAATATGATAGTGTTTTAAATGAAAGAATTAAATATATATTGACGGGCTAATCCTTTTAAATTGTATGTTTTTATGAAATGCATGCTCTCGAAAGTTTTATGAAATGTTAAGGCATGAAAGAAAAAGAAAAATATGTTGAGGGATTGAAGTGATTTTTGGCAAGTTTACGATGGGTGAAATCGGGATACCGGGCCCGATGAACCCCTGTTCATGTTATTACGAGCTTATAGATCCATGTGTTCACGGCATGATGAAGTGGCAGCATAGAGGTGTGAGGGATCCCGAGGTAAGGTCGGGTGAACCTCTTCGTCACGTACGTTGGTTCTCATGATTGAAAAATTGCTTATGTTATGGCTCACACTTCATGGATACGATTCACACGCCCTTTTTCGTTACGTTATGTTATGTTCATGCCTCAGTATGTTACGATATATGATCATGTACCATTATGAAGAGTTTCAACTCATGTTTTACGATCATCCATGCATGCATGTTTTAAAGCTATTTTACGATACGTATGTGCTTGAATGTGGTTTTATTATATGTACCTTGTTATTATTCAACTAGAGCATGCCGGGCCTTTAGACTCACTAGGTTTAAATGGTGTTGGTGATGATCCTGTTGATTTTATTCCAACAGGTGGTGAGGACCTCTGAGCGCCCGTCGCAGCTGTTACCCCGTGACCAATCTGACGTCTACGAAACATTTTCAGATATTTTATCAGTCATGTTCAGTTTCCGCAACTTTTACTTATACTGATTTTAAGCCGTAAGGATGACTTTATGTTTTGAGATACTTATTTATTTTTGTTTTAAAGTAATGTTGAGAAAATATTTTGAAGGGACGAGCCATACTTTTCAGATTGTTTATTCCGCACTTTATCATAAAAAAAATTCTAGAGTCTGGTTCGTCTAATTTGGTATCAGAGCGGTGGTTCTGGTGGGATACTAGCCTGCTGCGTGGATATCAGAAGTCGCACTGTCATTCTGTAAGTTTTAGAGTTTTACGATCCATGTTTATTTTCGCATGATGCACGGTCTATTTCTGCATTAGTTTTACCTTAGGAGTTTAAGAGTTAGACGCCTAGTCATGAACTTGGATGCACATGAAGGGTTTTGTGCGCCAGTATGCCTCCCAGACGTGACAGGAGCCAGCAGAATGATGATGCACCTTCTCCTTCCCACCTCCACAGATGACGCTTTATGAGAGGGCTAGCGTGGACATGCTAGCCGCGATCACGAAGATGCTTGAGAGACAGTCAGAGTGATCTGGGAAGTCGCACGAGGAGGAAGTGTCTGAGCGGTTCCGCAAGCAAGGACCCAAGGAGTTTGTTGGGTTGGATCTAAGTAGAACTGCTAGACCTTCTAGGAATTGTCTTGAGAACTTATACGGGTAGGACTAGCGAACCTTGAAATGTTATAGCCATCAAAACTTTTTATGGAAATCTATATTGATGGTAAACACGTGCCTGTGTTGATGTTTCGATTTCAGGCAGGATCCATGTTTTAGGTGTCAGCACTATTGCCTTGCTAGATTCAGGGGTGACTCACTCGTTCATCTCGAGCGCGTTCATATAGAGGATGAATGTTACCCCGGAGAGCTTGGGTGTGGCTCTCGTAGTGACGATCTCGCCAGGGCAGGAGACCTTCCAATTCGAAGCAGCGAAGGGACCGTGGAAGCCCATGTTTATATCTTTTATACAGGCCAGGAAGCTAGTTGAGCTTGGATGTCAGGCGTTCTTAGCTAGTGTTACCACTTCAGGAGATTCAACAGGCCCTTCACTGTATGAGGTGGAGGGAGTCAGGGACTTTGCAGATGTTTTCCCTGATGACGTTGTGGGAGTTCCACCGGAGCGAGAGGTGGAGTTTTCGATTGATTTGGCACTAGGTACAGTGCCCATCTCTAAGGCACCGTACCGATTGGCTCCTACCGAGATGAAGGAGTTGAAGGAGCAGATTCAGGAATTGATCGACAAGGGATTCATAAGCCCTAGCTTTTCTCCATGGGGCGCACCAGTACTGTTTGTGTAGAAGAAGGATGGAGGTATGAGATTATGCATTGACTATTGGAATTTAAATGGTGAAGAAAAAATACCCACTCTCGAGGATAGAGGATTTATTTGATCAGCTGCAGGGAGCTTCGGTTTTACCAAGATCGACTTGAGATCTGGGTACCATCAGTTGCGGGTTAGAGAGTAGGACGTGTCCAAGACTGCATTTCGGACACGTTACGACCACTACGAGTTTTCGGTGATGCAGTTTGGACTGAATAATTCCCCAACGATCTTCATTGACTTGATGAACCGGGTTTTCAGGCAGTACTTAGACCAGTTCATAATTGTTTTCATCGACGACATCTTGGTCTACTCGAGGAGCATAGATAGCATTTGCAGACCTTGAGAGGGCACAGAATGTATGCCAAGTTCAGCAAGTGCGAGTTTTGGCTCGAGCAGGTGGCGTTTTTGGGGCATATCATTTCTAGAGATGGGAGTTCTGTCGACCTGTCGAAGGTGGAGGTAGTTCAGAACTGGGGGATACCAAAAAATGCAGTGGAGATTCACAGTTTCTGGGTTTAGCAGGATACTATCGCAAGTTCATCAAGGGATTCTCTTCGATTTCAGTGCCATTGACAGTCCTAACCAAGAAGAATGCGAAATATGTATGGAGTCCCGAGTGTCAGAGGAGCTTCGATCAGCTGAAGGAGGCTCTCACTTCAGCGCCAGCTTTAGCATTGCCAGTGGATCACGAGGAGTTTGTGGTGTCTACAGATGCTTCCCTGAGAGGCTTACGTGCAGTTCTGATGCAGGGTGGCAAGGTTATCGCATATGCGTCGAGACAGCTGAAGAGTTATGAGCAGAACTATCCGATTCATGATCTGGAGCTTACAACAGTAGTGTTCGCACTGAAGATTTGGAGACACTATTTATACGGTGAGAAGTGTCAGATTTTCACCGACCATAAGAGACTCAGGTACTTGTTCACACCGAAGGAGCTGAATATGAGGCACCGCAGATGGCTGGAGTTGGTGAATGATTATGATTATGACATTAGCTACCATCCGGGTAAAGCTAATGTAGTAGCAGACGCTTTGAGTCGGAAGACTTCAGTAATGGCATGCTTATCAGTCGAGCGACCACTATCGGCTGAGATTTAGAGATTTGGATTGGAGTTCTATTCAGGAGGCTGTGCACCGAGTTTAGCAGCACTCACAGTTCAGACGAATTTTCAAAATTGGATTAGAGACAGGCAGGCCTCTGACGAGCAGTTACAGCAGTGGAGACAGAGATATGAGGTCAGAGGATGGGGTCTGAAAGCAGTGGAGGATGGGATCACACGTTTCAGAGGTCGCATGATGCTGCCGAGTACTGGACAGCTGAGCGCCGAGATTTTAGCAGAGGCTCATGCATCGACGTACTCCATCCACCCAGGGAGTACGAAGATGTACAGGCATTTACAGACGCTCTATTGGTGTCGGAGTTGAAGAAGGATATTGGATGATTCGTATCCGAGTGCTTGACCTGTCAGCAGGTCAAGGCAGATCATCAACGATCGGCAGGGTTGCTTCAGCCACTCCCTATACCTGAGTGGAAATGGTAGAACATCACGATGGATTTTGTGGTTGGATTACCCAGGAGTGCCAGAGGTTATACAGTGATATGTTTGATTGTGGACAGACTCACCAAGTCAGCGTACTTCCTACCGATGAAGACCACTTTCACCTTGACGCAGTACACAGAGCTTTACATTAGAAATATTATGTGAGGACCCACCCCGCTCCTTCTTGAGCCATGAGAGTGGACCCTCCCTGACAGGACTACCCACACCCCTGGAAGTGTGGTTAAACTGCCTTCCCAGGGAATCGAACTTGGGTTACCAGGCTTAATGCCCAACATTCACCTTCCCTGGTACCACTTGAGCTAGTAGCTCAAGTGGTACCAGGGAAGGTGAATGTTGGGCATTAAGCCTGGTAACCCAAGTTCGATTCCCTGGGAAGGCAGTTTAACCACACTTCCAGAGGTGTGGGTAGTCCTGTGAGGGAGGGTCCACTCTCATGGCTCAAGAAGGAGCAGGGTGTGTCCTCACAAAAAAAGGCGTTTGTGACGCCCCAATCCCCATGGGAGTCACGAGATCAAAGAAAAGGGAATAAAAGGGAAAATAGAAGGGCTGAATAATGAATAGAACAAGCTGTATTGCCTTGCTCAAAAAAATCGAAATACAATCATTGGCGCCATAAAATAAACCAGCCTTCATTACGAATTTAAAGTGCAAAATGCGAAATCGCGATATTACAACTACTGAACTCTATCTGAATTCATCTTTGTTGTAACAGATCTTAACTAGCATATAGCTCATATGAAAGGGCATCTGACACACAGTCAGTTGCTCGCCTTTCCATATGAAAGGGCATCTAACACACAGTCAGTTGCTCACCTTTCCCATATCGACCGTCTGCTATCCTTGCCATAAATCCTTAAATTGAAACATTCTTCCTTTTAAACTCATAGCTGGTTGAAATCAGATTTTGAAATCAAAGTTCGGGTTCACAGTGCTTTCGAAATTCTTTCTTTAAAACTTCTTAAAAACTTTTACTGAGTATCGGGTTCACCTACTGAACTTATCGCTGGAAATAGAAACAGACGTGACTTTGGAACAGTAGTGCTATCGGGTGACTGCTGACACTATAGGAATATTACTTTAGAAGTGAACAATTGTTGGTCAACTCAGCTGTCGACGCAACGGGAATAACAAATTCAGCTGTTGATATAAGAATCAGACGTTAGGTATATATCAGTAGTTGGGTATATATATAGATTCGTCACGAGACACTGGAACCAGTCGCAAGACACAATACCAGATGCAAGGTAAAGGAAACAGTCGCAACCTAGCAACCAGTCGCAACATCGCAACCAGTCGCAACATAGCAACCAGTCGCAATCATCGCAACCAGTCGCAACATAGCAACCAGTCGCAATCATCGCAACCAGTCGCATGAACAGTGCCTCAAAGGAATAGTGCAACTGCTGGATTTAAAATAACGAAACACGACTGCTGGTTTCTTATCAAAGGAATACACCTGCTGGTGAACAGTGCATCGACTGAATTTTAACTGGGAAATGCATCTGCTGATTTCTCGTAAAGAAGAGTACCTGCTGGTTTCTAACAAAGAATGGTGCCTGCTGGGTTCTCACAAGGAATGGTACCTGCTGGTTTTACAAAACGACGCCGCTGCTGATTCTAAAACAAGGGAAATGCAGCTGCTGGTGAACAGTGCATCTACTTGAAAGTTTAGCTATCTTTGTAATATCAAAACAACGATTTCGCTACCAGCCGTTGTCCATTAAACCAGACTTTATACTGATTCAATTTAACAACTACTGATTACAAAATCATCAAATTCTAACATTACAACTACAGCAAGAAAGAACATTCTTAAACATACTGGAATCAAAGCTAACTTCATCGTACTTTTAAACATCTAACTTTCTTAGAACATCTGGGAGACTTGGATGCAGAAGACATCAGCTGAAGCGAAGACTACTGGTTTAAAGATGAAATTCACCAGAAGAACTCTCCTGAACATGGAATCACTTAAACCTGACTGCTCAGCATTTTATTTTAAAACAACATCATCTTCTTTATCGAAGCACTCTGTAAAAGCTTTGAAACAGAAACATAACTTTGAACCCGTCATTCTTTAATTTTCTTAAACATGCTTAAACATGAACATAACTTATCGTTAACATAAACAGGCAACAATCATGCACTGGAACAATATATATATTCTTTAAGATGGCGTAGAAAGAATCAGCCTTTACTTGCCTTTACTGCGAAACACAAGAGCAGCCGTTCTCAACAGGAGTTCTCCACAAGCACCACCACGAGCACCTTGAAGTTTTTAGAGAAAAAGAGGGAAATTTCTGGACAACAATGAAACTTTCTTGCTTACAAAAACAATCATATACGAGATATGATTTGTAGTAGGTATTAACAATCGAGTACGCATGGGATCCTACTAACATGTGTCCTTTTCAAAGGAATTTGTCAAATACTCCTTACCACTATTTTGCATTTGAAAACTTTACCAAAACTTTTTAAAAGGAACTAGTTTTTTTTTTGTCCAGTCGATGGCATTTCAAACCAAAAGCTGAAATATGCTCATGTTTGCGCTCGGGCGACAGCTGCCTGGAAACCGTCCGCGTCATGACTCAAAACAACAACTGAAAATCAACATATTTTTTTTTAAAACAATTAAAATAAACTTAAGGCTGAAACTGCAATATCAAATAGACCCTTAAAATAGAAAATGCTCAAATATGTGGTCTTATGGATTTTTGGGGCGTTACAATCTACCATCCTTATTGAAATTTCGTCCTCGAAATTTACTTATCATACAATTATGGGTAACGACTAAGCAATAAGCTAACGTTCCTACTCTTTCTTAAAATATTATTTGGTCCAATATATCTTGGATTTAACTTTCCTTTCTTTCTAAATCGTATTACTCCCTTCATTAGAGCAACTCTTAAGAATACATGGTCGTCGATTTCGAATTCAGCTCTCTTCTTCTATTATCTGCATAACTCTTCTATCTACTTTGAGCAGCTTTCCTTCTTTCTCGCATCTTTCTAACAGTTGATGCTATTTGCTCCATCAAATTTGATCTTACCGAGAGATCTGCTAAGACTGACTTGTTACTGCTGGGTACTAGTTCTAATCCATCCTTAGGCATAATGTGACCTAAGAAGGCTACCTTCTCCCACCAGAAGTCACATTTACTCAACTTAGCGAACATCTGCTTAGTCTTTAAAATTTGAAGCAATGTCCTCAATTACTTAACATGTTCGAATTTAGCCTTAGAGTACCCTAAGATATCGTCTATGAACACAACTATAAATTGATCCAAAAAGGGTTGGAAAACTCTATCCATCCGGTCCATAAAAGCTGATGGTAACTACACCTTAAATCGATCTTAGAAAAGACTGCTAATCCTTTCAACTGGTCAAACAGATCTTCTATCCTAGGAAGGAAATATTTATTCTAAGTGGTCAAATTATTCAGCTCCTGGAACTAAGTCAATCCAAAATTCTAACTCTCTATCTGGTGGCGGTCCATGTATATAACTCGTTTACCACCTCTACATCTAAATGTTGGGGCTTTCTTTGACGCTGCTAGGGATAACAGACTTATCAAAAATCTTACCCCACCTTTCCTCAAACAGCGTTGAGCCTTAAGAGCTGATATTATCCTAGGAACCCTACAAACATGTTTAGCTTCCAACTTGAATGATTCTCCTCTAGGTGGGTTAACCACTACTGTTCATAGCTTAAAATATATCACTACTTCCTATTAGGTTAACCAATTTAATCAGCCGTAATCAGCTGCCCTTGAGGCCTAATTTCTAAACTTCAAAACACATCATGGGATACTAAATCTTCTCCTGAAGGTACTGTTACACAAAGGCCTACAGCTACACGATCAGGTCCGATGGGTGACTTTTTGCAAACTTAACTGCTATAAAATAATGAGTGGCTCCTGAATCTAACAAAGCCACAGAAGGCTAACGAGCTATAAAAATCTCACCTGTCCCCGCAGTAGGATCTGGATTGGCCTGATCAGTTGTCATTACATATGTCCTGCTGGTCACCAGCTGCCTGGACTTTGGGCAAGTCTTTATGATATGCCCTGGCAATCCACACTTGTAGCAGACATTCTGTCCAGCCCTACACTAACCAGCATGCTTTTTGTTACACGCACGACAAGTCGGTTTGATATTCATCCTGGGGGCTAAGTTGCTCGGTTGGGGTTGCTGCTCTAGAGAGTCCTGTTGGTCAGTCTTTGGTTGCTTAGGTGACTTCTGCTTCCTAAACTGAGAAGCCTGGCATTTCTGCTTGTGCCTACACCCTTTCTGAGAATTCCCATGGCTAGGTCCTTGGCCTGAAGAATGGCCATTTTCTTGACTCGATTGTCTTACTAACTGCTCTACTGGTGGAGTTATAACCACTATCACACATGCGGGACCACCTGAGCTAACTTCTTCGATGGTGCTGCCCCTTCTCTCCCCACATCTACCTCTACCTCTACCTCGTCCACACATCTTATAATCTATAGCCCATAATCCACCACAATGCAATAATCAGAACATGCTAAAGTTAAAAACAAATACTCTAAAACATAAAATAAACTCACAGCGCTGGAGAAACGGTCGACAACAGCTGTTCCAACCGGAAGTGCGTGTGTTTATCTCAGGCCCATGCTCTGATACCAAGTTATGAACGTCCCAATCCTCATGGGGTCACGAATGAATAATAAAAAGAAAAGAAGGGCTGAATGGAAGATGTCATAAGCTGTATCCCTTATGACTAAAATAAAAATTTGAAACGCAAACAACAAAATGGTGCCAAGTACTGAGACAGCTGAAACAATTTCTCATTATCAGATGTCAAATGCAAAGTGCGATAATACAACCTCTGAAATTCTATATGAATTCACTATTGTTGTAATGGATCTAATACAGACTTAACAAAAGATAAAAAACAACAACAGCTGCTGCGGAAACATCGGCCTTAGATAAACACAATCACCACGGCTGGTTCAACTACTGCTTCCCGCCTGCCCCAGCTCTGCTCCACCTGCACCATTTTAAAGCTAATGAGCCTAGGGGCTCAGCAAGTAAAATCTGAGGATAACAAAATCACTTAATGCAGGCAGACATATGAAACATAACATAACTTAGCATAACAGTTTAAAAAGGAAGTCATTCATCAGCTGCATAAACATTCTTTCATTAAACTTGGAAATGGGGAAAACGACCCAGATCCCATTCTTATCTTCTTGTGATTTATGGCTCGGAAATTCTACATTAGGCCCTTTTCGTTTGCACTTAATCACATGACTACTGAATTCAGTAACTAGCATATAGCTCATATGAAAGGGCATCTGACACACAGTCAGTTGCTCGCCTTTCCATATGAAAGGGCATCTAACACACAGTCAGTTGCTCCCCTTTCCCATATCGACCGTCTGCTATCCTAGCCATAAATCCTTAAATTGAAACATTCTTCCTTTTAAACTCATAGATGGTTGAAATCAGATTTTGAAATCAAAGTTCGGGTTCACAGTGCTTTCGAAATTCTTTCTTTAAAACTTCTTAAAAATTTTTATTGAGTATCGGGTTCACCTACTGAACTTATCGCTGGAAATAGAAACAGACGTGACTTTGGAACAGTAGTGCTATCGGGTGACTGCTGACACTATAGGAATAGTATTTTAGAAGTGAACAAATGTTGGTCAACTCAGCTGTCGACGCAACGGGAATAACAAATTCAGCTGTTGATATAAGAATCAGACGTTAGGTATATATCAGTATTTGGGTATATATAAATCAGTCACAAGACACTG
>KV019088.1:58714-88139 GCA_001598015.1 Dorcoceras hygrometricum | reverse complement strand
CGCAAGACACAATACCAGACACAACGGTAAAGGAACCAGTACGCAACCTAGCAACCAGTACGCAACATACGCAACCAGTCGCAACATAGCAACCTGTCGCAATCATCGCAACCAGTCGCAACATAGCAACCAGTCGCAATCATCGCAACCAGTCGCAACATAGCAACCAGTCGCAACAACGCAACCAGTCGCAACATCGCAACCAGTCGCATGAACAGTGCCTCAAAGGAACAGTGCAACTGCTGGATTTAAAATAACAAAACACGACTGCTGGTTTCTTAACAAAGGAAGACACCTGCTGGTGAACAGTGCATCGACTGAATTTTAACTGGGAAATGCATCTGCTGATTTCTCGTAAAGAAGAGTACCTGCTGGTTTCTAACAAAGAATAGTGCCTGCTGGGTTCTCACAAGGAATGGTACCTGCTGGTTTTACAAAACGACGCCGCTGCTGATTCTAAAACAAGGGAAATGCAGCTGCTGGTGAACAATGCATCTACTTGAAAATTTATCTATCTTTGTAATATAAAAACAACGATTTCGCTACCAGCCGTTTTCCATTAAACCAGACTTTATACTGATTCAATTTAACAACTACCAAATTCTAACATTACAACTACAGCAAGAAAGAACATTCTTAAACATACTGGAATCAAAGCTAACTTCATCGTACTTTTAAACATCTAACTTTCTTAAAACATCTGGGAGACTTGGATGCAAATGACATCAGCTGAAGCGAAGACTACTGCTTTAGAGATGAAATTCACCAGAAGAACTTTCCTGAACATGGAATCACTTAAACCCGACTGCTCAGCTTTTATTTTAAAACAACATCATCTTCTTTATCGAAGCACTCTGTAAAAGCTTTGAAACAGAAACATAACTTTGAACCCGTCATTCTTTAATTTTCTTAAACATGCTTAAACATGAACATAACTTATCTTTAACATAAACAGGCAACAATCATGCACTGAAACAATATATATGCTTTAAAATGGCGTAGAAAGAATCAGCCTTTACTTGCCTTTACTGCGAAACACAAGAGCAGCCGGTCTCAACAGGAGTTCTCCACATGCACCACCATGAGAACCTTGAAGTTTTTAGAGGAAAAGAGGCAAATTTCTGGACAACAATGAAACTTTCTTGCTTACCAAAAACAATCATATACGAGATATGATTTGTAGTAGGTATTAACACTCGAGTAGGCATGGGATCCTACTAACCCGTGTCCTTTTCAAAGGAATTTGTCAAATACTCCTTACCACTATTTTGCATTTGAAAACTTTACCAAAACTTTTTAAAAGGAACTATTTTTTTGTCTAGCCGATGGCATTTCAAACCAAAAGCTGAAATATGCTCGTGTTTGCGCTCGGGCGACAGCTGCCTGGAAACCGTCCGCGTCATGCCTCAAAACAACAACTGAAAATCAACTTTTTTTTAAAACAATTAAAATAAACTTAAGGCTGAAACTGCAATATCAAATAGACCCTTAAAATAGAAAATGCTCAAATATGTGGTCTTATGGATTTTTGGGGCGTTACATATTATCAGGCTGCATGGCATACCAGTCTCTATTATGTCAGACCGGGACACCAGGTTTACATCTGATTTTTGGATGAGCTTGCACGCAGCGTTGGGGACTAAGTTGTCATTCGGTGCCACTTTTCACCCACAGACAGATCGACAGCCGGAGAGAGTCATACAGATTCTGGAGGATTTGCTGAGAGCTTGCGTGATAGATTTTTGTGGTACGTGGGATTCTAGATTGCCTTGGTAGAGTTCACGTACAATAACAGTTTTCAGGCATCGATTGAGATGGCTCCCTATGAGACCTGTACGGGAGAAGGTTTAGGTATCCCATGCACTGGGACGATGTTGCCGAGATAGTATTGACTGGGCCAGAGCTGGTGTAGCAGACACCAGATATTGTGACGAGGATACAAGATCGGATGAGGACAGCCCAGAGTCATCAGAAGAGTTATGCCGATCATAGACGATGAGATTTGGAGTTGGCCATAGGGGATCATGTGTTCGTGAGGATATCGCCCATGAAGGGCGTGATGCATTTTGGCCAGAGAGGCATGCTCAGTCCGAGGTTCATCGGACCATCGAGATTTTGGAGAGGGTTGGTACGCTGGCGTATCGAGTAGCACTACCACCCAGTCTGTCAGTAGTTCATAACGTGTTCCACATCTCGATGCTTCGGAAGTATGTTCCGAATCCGTCGCATGTGTTATACTTTGAGCCGCTCCAGTTAGCACCAGATCTATCTTTTGAGGAGTGACCAGTTCAGATCATGGTTCGAGAGGAGCACAAACTTAGAGCGTGGAGTATTCCGATGGTCAAGCTCCGATAGCAGAATCACTCAGAGGATGAGGCTACTTGGGAGACTGAGGCCGATATGTGGACGCGCTATCCAGAGCTTTTCGGTATGTAACTTAATTTCGGGTACGAAATTCCTATAGGGGGAGAGTTGTAACACCCAGAAATCCTAATTACGTGAGAATGAGTGCATGACTAGGGGGAAACTTAATTTTTGAGTAGTACGTGTCATTTTACGTGATTTAGTGCTAATTTCATGTTTTATGATGTTCATGTCATGTTTTTAGCCTGATTGAACTCCGGACGCGTGGACGAGACTGGAGACGATCGAGATGAAAATTTATTTTAATTTTTAAGCCCTCATGTTTTAAGAGCTAAGATTTAATTATTTTAAGCAGTATTTACGAAAATGAGATTTTTATGTTTATTGGTCGAGGGGAACCCGTTTTTCGCCTATACGGACTATTTTATTGAATTTTACTACATTTTTAAAATTAGAGGATTTTATTACGAAAATTGGAGGTTTAAAGTTTAATTAGCATTTCAATTAGTGAGGGGGTTAGTATAGGAAAACTCTTTTATTTACCTAATTAAAATCTTTGGAGGGGGTCTTTTTGGCACACCATTCATTCACTCCACTCCATATTTTTGAAACCCTAGCCTCCCTCCCTCTCCCTCCCCCTGAGTCACACCTCCCTCCCCTTTGCACAAGCCTCCATCGAATTTTCTTGGTTCTTGATGGTTTCAAGGTTCTAGCGTCCCAATCTCTTGTCCTCCGCTCGGGTAACGCGTAGTACTCTTAAATTCTTCAAAAAGACATGCTCTAATCTCTCTTTTCTCACCATTTAAATCATAATATACTGTTTTTAAATGATGATTGCATGAATTGTATGTGTTATGATTAGATCTACGTTTATTATTTGAGATCCATGCATGTATCATGTTTTTCAAAACGTATTTGATCGGTTTCTTGATGTGCTTCGGTCATGGATAATTCAAGGGCTAGGATTCAAGTCAAGAGTGGTCTGGGTGGTTAGCCCATCAAGTTAGGGTCTCGTGGATCCAAACAGGAAGTGATTTTGTCAAGAACTGAATTAGTTACAAATTTTATGATCAGCACGTGTCCTGACTTGTTGTCTGTGCGCGACAAAAATAGAGTTGTTGGCATCTGGTATGTCTCTATATACAGTCTGTGAGGGCAAGGTTGATTGCAAGAGATAGATCATTGAGTTAGGGTCACGCAGGTCCAAACGGGGAGAGATTCGGTCTAGGAACGAAATAGTTATGAGTTTTATGGCTAGCATGTGTCCTGGTTGCAGTCTGTGAGTGAGCAGTGTAATTATGAGCATCGGGTTGGTCACGTATTGAATCATTTTTGAGTCTCGTTTGTTTCAGTTACTTTTATATTGAGTTAAAATAACATGGGTCTAAACAGGAAGTGATTCGGTTAAGAATAAGATTTTTAATAATTTTTACTGTTTTGTCGCTTATAGTGAGCCTCGTCGGGTCATTTTTGTGAAAATTAAAGATTTCGAGTCTTAGGGGCTGCCAAAGTTAATGGATGATTTTATTTGATGTTTTTAACATATTTTAAGATGTTTTCCAATATTTTTAGAATTTATTTTATTTATGATATTTTTTCTATTTTAAGATGTTTTCCAACATTTTTAGAAGTTATTTTTTCAGTCATGTTCATTTTTCGCAACTTTTACTTATACTGATTTCAAGCCGTATGGATGACTTTATGTTTTGAGATAATTATTTATTTATGTTTTAAAGTAATGTTGAGAAAATATTTTGAAGGGACGAGCCATACTTTTCAGATTGTTTATTCCGCACTTTATCATAAAAAAAAAGATTTCTAGAGTTCGGTTCCTCGCATTACAGAAAACATCTTACGGATCAAAACATGACTGGGGAAGAACCCAAGACAAGTCCAACCTCTGTCCCTTCTTCCTTGACATCAACACATCTTCAGACCCCGCTCTAGCCTGAACATCACCCAGACTACCCCAAAATTAATTATCGTCGACCCTTCCCACATCTCAAGTTCTAGGCAGCCTCGTCATGTTTAAAAAAAGAATATACGTCACATAACATCAATTCGTAGCCTCAAAATCAACAGAAATCCAAAACCTTAAGAGTAAATCTCACACAATAGTATGGATGAAAGGTGCAGTCAAGGAGATTTTGTCCTTGCCTTATGTTGAAGAACTTACTACCGGTGTCACGAAGTTGGAAGAGGTTGAGAACGCCGAGAATGCCGCTGGTTATGGGTTGGAAAACTCTAAATTGAACGGGGGTGTAGAAGGGAAGGCGGCGCTACAGGTGAAATGCTAGGGTTCTTTGTTTTATTTATTTATTTGAACGATAGAGGCGTGTGTGTGGCACGTAGCCAAAGTCCTATTTAAGTAAAGGTGGAATAGGGTGTTTTAATGTTGTCAAAAACTCATGGATAAGGATGATACTCAAAATCTTTATCTCCTTCCCTTGTTTAAATTTCAAAAATTTTGGATAAAATATGAGGTTGAAACTTGGTTAAAAAATGAACTTTTAAAAATTTTCCTACTATAAATTCCCAAAGCATAGCGAATGATCTCAAAAATTAATTTTATAAAAGTCATCTTTACCTGGGTGTTTCCATCATCTCCATTTCGACTTCATAGCACCTTTACTAAAAATTCTGAAAAGGTACTCATTATGAAATAATTTAAATAATTAATATTGTAGAGATCAAAGAACAAAGTCAATATAGCTATAGAATAAGAAAAAATAATACCAAGGCATGTGATTTTGTAATAGAAAAATTTCTAGGTGTTACAATAATCTCCCCCTTACAAGAATTTCATCCTCAAAATTCGAAAACTTACCGAAGAGTTTTGGGTAGCGTTCCTTGATGTCGGCCTCTACCTCCCATGTAGCTTCCTCCTCGGAATGATTCAACCACTGGACCATGACCATGGGAATGGTCCGATTGCGTAGCTTCCTATCCTGTCTGCCTAATATTCGAGTAACTCGCTCTTCAAAAGTCAAATGCGGCGATATCTGAAGTGGCTCGACACTCAGCACATGCGAGGGGTTCGACACATATTTCCTTAGCATGGAGATGTGTAAGACATTATATACGGTGCTAGGCTCGGTGGTAGGGCTACGCGATGAGCTAAAATCCTCTGTCTAAGATCTCGAAGGGTCCTATGATCCCCTTCTTTCCAAACACAATCACACCCTTCATAGGAGCAACCTTCATAAAAACTTGGTCCCCGACTGCGAATTATAACTCCCTCCTCCACAAATCTGCATAACTATTCTGTCAACTCTGGGCAGTCCTCATCCTATCCCTGATCCTCGTCACTGTGTCCGACGTATGCTGAACTATGTCAAGGCCCAACTATGTCCACTCACCTACCTCGTCTCAACGGATGGGCGATCTGCACCTCCTCTCATAAAGTGCCTTGTAAGGTGCCATGCCGATGGAGGCCTGAAAGATGTTGTTGTAGGTGAACTCTACTAAAGGTAGCTTGGTTTCCCAACTCCCTTGACAGTCAATAGCACAAGCTCACAGCAAGTCTCTAGTACCTATTTCAATCTCTCCGTCTGCCCATCTGTCTGGGGGTGAAATGTGGTGCTGAACTGCAGCTTCGTCCCCAAGGAGGCTTGAAGACTCCTCCATAACGCTGATGTGAATCACGTATATATGTCTGACTTGATCAAGACTGGTATCCCATACATTCTAACAATCGCCTGAATGTACAACTCCGTGTACTTCATCATAGTGAATGCGGTCTTCACCGTTAGAAAATATGTCGATTTGGTGATTTGAAAGAGACTATTCTGAACGAAGCACATTGCAGTCGTTATAGCGTGCATCCGGGGGAGAAGAAGATGCACCATGCTTTGAAGTCTCACTACTGGTGGGAAGGCATGAAGAGCGACATTTCTGCTTTTGTTGCTCGATGTTTGAATTGCCAGCAGGTCAAGGATGAGAGAATGAGACCTGGTGGTTTGTTGCAGAGTTTAGAAGTGCCTCAATGGAATTGGGAGCACATCGCCATGGATTTTGTGACTCATCTACTTCGATAGGATGCGATGCGATTTGGATGGTAATTGATAGACTCTCGAAGTCAACCCATTTCATTCCCTACGATGTGAGGTGCTCGATGAAGAAAATGGCGAAGTTGTACATCGACCATGTGGTTAGATTGCATGGAGTGCCTGTTTCGATAGTGTCAGATAGAGATCCGAGATTCACCTCTCGCTTTTGGAAGAGTTTGCAAGTAGCTATGGGTTCAAGATTGGCTATGAGTACAGCTTACCACCCCTAGACAGATGGCCAATCTGAGAGGACCATTCAGACTTTAGGGGATATGCTACGTGCAATTATGATGGATTTCAGTGGCGGCTGGCAGGATTCTTTGTCCTTAGTTGAGTTTTCTTATAACAACAGCTACCAAGTGACTATTGGAATGGCTCAGTTTGAAGCTTTGTATGGTCGAAAGTGTAGATCACCGATCTGCTGGGAAGAGGTTGGTGAGAGACAGCTTTCTACTCCTGAGTTTGTGCATCATATGAAAGATCAGGTTGAATTGATTCGGAGTAGGATGAAAGCTGCACAAGACCGTTATGCTAGCTATGCTAATAAGAGACGCAGACCATTAGAATTCGAGGTTGGCGATCGGGTATTTCTCAAGATTTTTCCTTTCAGAAGTGTGATGAGGTTCAGATTTAAGGGTAAGTTAGCTCCTCGATTCGTTGGTCCCTTTGAGATTGTTGAACGGATTGGACAGTTGGCTTATATATTGAAGCTGCCTGATGAGTTAGCAGCAATGCATGATGTGTTTCATGTGTCAATGTTGAGAAAATATGAGCCAGATCCATCCCATGTACTGACGACTGATGAAGTAGAGCTGGACCAGACCCTGAGCTATGTTGAATATCCAGTACAGTCTCTGGACAGGAAGGAGAAGCAGTTGAGGAATAAGGTGATACCGTTGTTGATGGTCCAATGGAGCAAGCATGGGCGTGAAGAAGCTACCTGGGAAGTTGAGGAAAAGATGAGACAAGAGTGGCCTCATCTGTTTGAGCTATGACATCAGCATTTCAGGTAACTTCTAGTTTGACTGATTCGTGATTTAAAATTTTGCTGCTGAATTAAGATTCTGTTTAGTATTGAGTTGTACTAGGCAGTATGGCTTGAGTATATTAGGAATGGTGTCTAGTATACTGTGTCGTGATTAAGCTATCTTGCTGTTGTGATTTGATTTGATGACTTAACTGAAGAGTGGCCTCATCTGTTTGAGCTATGACATCAGCATTTCAGGTAACTTCTAGTTTGACTGATTCGTGATTTAAAATTTTGCTGCTGAATTAAGATTCTGTTTAGTATTGAGTTGTACTAGGCAGTATGGCTTGAGTATATTAGGAATGGTGTCTAGTATACTGTGTCGTGATTAAGCTATCTTGCTGTTGTGATTTGATATGATGACTTAACTGATTTCGTGGACGAAATCGATTTCTAGTGGGGGAGGGTGTGAGGACTATAAATCTGTTAAGTATGATTTAATGGCTAATCAGCTTTTGGATTAAGATTTGTCACGGAAATTGTGATTTTTGGGTGCTCAGATTTAGATGTAGAGTGATCAGCAGTGAGAGTTTGGTTATCGAGTGAGATCTGCGTCGAATTTGGAGTCCAGCAGTTGCATTTCCATATCGGGAAATGATTCCAGTAGAAATTCAGATTTGAGGTTCATCGCTGGGAGAAGCTAGGACAGCAGCGTTCTTGCGCGGGGTTATAGCGAGCATTCAGATGTTGATACTCAGTAGTAGCACGAACAGATGTCAACGCTAGTCAACTCAGCAGTGAGAGTGTAGCGAGAGGCAGCTGTTAGTGTTAGCGTGCGGGCGTGAGAAGTTGTCGCGTGTTAGTCAACAGCTGAGTTGACCGCTGGTTTGTTAACGTTGTTCAGATGTCGCTAGAGGGAGAGATCTGTTTCAACTGTGGAAGCTATGCTACGTCATTTTGATTAGTTGGTGCGACGTCGTTTGCTGTATGAGTTAGTAGAGAGTTTAGATGTTTGTATTGTATCAGCAGTGAGCGAAAGCTGGAGCCAGCTTTGAGAGGACTTTTGCCTTAGTATAAGCAGAGATCTGAATTGCTTAGAACAGTATTTATTCGAGTATTTATATACCCAGTGCTGGCCAACACTTAGCGTATTTTTGAACCCGACATTCCTCATCGTTTTCCCCAGTGAAATCCTCGATAGATACTGTTCATTCGAACACTTCTCCGGTAAATTGCCGTCGATTTCCGCCGTTGTTTGGAGAGAGACTGGTGGCGCTGAGCTCGTCTTGAGAAGCTCTTTCGATTGATATCAGTTAGGTGGCTTGAGTCGACGTTGGAAAGGGAACGCGAAGTAGCAGTGTTTCTCGAACGTTTTCGCAAGACCAGACCCGAGATTTCTTCAGCTCTCTTGAGCTTTGGGTAAGTGATTTTAAGCTTAGTTCTAGCAGTAGAAGCTGCTTTGATAGGTAGAACCAGATTTGAGTTCTTGACCGTAGGCAGTATGTTGTAGAAGCTAGGATTTGAGCTGAATATTGAGATTCCCTAATAGATTTGAGCTTCAGGGAAGTCCCTGCTGAGTTGGGCGTGACCAGCGAGGTAGCACGTTTTAGCAGGCTAAGGTTTTCGTGCCCTGGTGAGATATGTTGAGGTAGAACTTGAGAATTGAAGGTACGAGTTGAGCTTTTGTTAACAACTTAGACATAGCGTGCTAGTATTTGAGGCATGAAATCTGTGCTATGTGAATTCTGTGTTTACGTGAATAGCTTGATTGAATTGATATGTCCTGTTTACATGTTATATGCATGTTGAAATCAGATTTGAATTTCATGGCATTCATGCATACATATTGAGCCTATTATCGATTGAGAACCTGAGATAGAGCCACGTTGTGATCGGCAGATAGATGTGTCATGCCTGAAATGTACAACTCTATCATCGGAGTGGTGATCGACTGATCAGTTGTGTCTGAAAACCACCGAGCTGTGATGGCTGACGGGCCTGAAGATCACGGATCGATGATTTCCCCGGTTGATACACTGTGCGGCTATAGAGGCTCGATTGAGATTACTGCCAGCTGATTAGCAGGCCTTGATGACCGATGTTCTTTGACAGCCACATGCATTCATGACTTAGAATACTGCATGTTTATGTTTTGCTGTTATATTAGTGCTCATTCGTACTGAGGCTTGACCTCGTATTATTTACTTGCTTTTGTATTGTTTGGGTCTATGTGCTCAGTTGCAGGATCTTCAGGTAACCAAGCTGGACAGACTGGAACTTCAGCTGGTCGATCCCCATTTCCTTGAGTCCCAGTTATTATATTATGTATTGATTCAGGGGATGCCCTGAGGTTGTATGTATTTGGGGGACCACTGTTGATTTGATTTGTGATTGCCTGTTGTTGTATGAGTTTGGATTTAAATCGTATTTTGATTATAACTATTTTGAAGATGTGATTTGGTTCAGGCCCAACTTTATTTTGAAAATTTTTATCCCTATTTTATGCTTCCGCGTTTATGTGCTTAATTGTGCTATTAATCATTGTTGTTTAGCACGGGGCCTGACAGTAATCCTGCATCAATACTGCGCCTAGGCCTAGCTTAGATGCATTGATGTAGATCACGAAATCACCTTGCCCTAATGGCATGGCTAAAACAGGAAATGATATGAGGGCTTGCTTCAAATTATCAAAACTATGCTGGCAGTCCAGGCTCCATACATACTTGGAATTCTTCTTCGTCAGCGCAGTCAAGGGCACTGTAGTGGAGGAAAAGACCTTGATGAACTTACAATAACATCCTGCCAATACTAGAAAACTAAGGATCTCAGATGCATTTTTTGGCACTGCCCACTTTCTAACTACCTCCACCTTGGACGGATCAACTTCTACTCCTCTACTATAAATAATTTGACCAACCAAGGTTACTCTCTCCAGCTAGAATTCACACTTGCTGAATTTTGCATATAGTTTCCTCACTCTCAGCACTCCTAAAACCATTTACAGATGCTGGCTGTGCTTCTACCTGCTCCTAGAATAAATGAGAATGTCATCAACGAATACGATGACAAACTGATCAAGGTACGGCTGAAATACTCGTTTCGTGAGATCCATGAAGACCATTGGCGCATTAGTAAATCCAAAAGGCATCACCAAGAACTCGGAGTGGCCATAGCTTGTCCTGAACGCCGTCTTATTCACATCCGATTCTCTCACCTTCAGCTGATGGTAACCATAGCGAAGATCTATCTTGGAGAATATCGAAGCTCCCTACTACTGATCAAAGAGATCCCCACTCGAGGCAATGGGTACTTATTCTTGACATTCACTGCGTTCAACTCTCTGTAATAGATGCAAAATCACATACTACCATCCCTATTCTTCACAAAAATCACAGGCTTGCCCCATGTGGAAACACTAGGGCGAACGAATCCCTTGTCTAGAAGCTCCTGAATTTGCTCCTTCAACTCTTTCATCTCAGTAGGAGCAAGACGATACGATGCCTTAGAGATTGGCACAATTCCTGGAAGTTAATTATTTCCTGGTAACCAGACAGACAGTCCATCCAAAGAGTGATGTCAAACTCCGGCATGGGAATACGATCAAATCTGCGAACACTATACAGTCATGCAGCACCATCTCGACGTTCCTGACGATGCTGGCTGTACGCAACTCCTCTCTCGATGGGATCATCACTAGTAATTGCCCCGAAAAACTTATCTGAGAATTGTCCATCTGACGTACAAACTTCTCCAAAATAAAGGAGTGTGTCGCACCTGAATCGATACAGCCCTGGTGGCTACTCTTAATACAACTACTGTACCTGTGATCAGTTTCGTGTCTGCGAGGCATCTAGGGGTGTAACAACCATTTTCGCTACTCAAAATCAACATGCCTCAAATAAAATAGTATACATATATAGGTCTCATAACATAAACACGCTATCTCAAAATCAATAAGAATCAAATCATAATATAAGAAACTAACATCTAGGGCAGTCAAACATAAAGACTTACACACTTCGAGGCGTGACTCCTTGAGCTTACTACAGCCAGCTGTAGGCACAACCCAAACCAGGAAGGCAGGACCTTGTTCTGATACAAGCTTGAGACACCCTCAAACTATTTTATTTTTCTTGTAATATAAATGCAAATTTTTTTTTGTAAATGGAAGCTTCAATAAAACTCGATAACATAAAAACTTATAAATTTAAAACAAAGTTGAAGAAACCAAAGAAATCATTCTGTCGTACTACATAACCTCAAATAAGAAAAAATTATTTTTCACCAAAACACCATACTGAAACCTAAACCAAAATAAAAATCTTTCTCTCTCTCAACATTAGTCGAAAATGCAAGGTTGCTGGGAATGTGGCAACTGAACTGCCATCTACTCAAAGGTCCTTCCCCTCAGCCTCAGTCTCCGCATCATCTGCACCAATCAAACTTAGTGAGCCTAGGGGCTCAACAAGTACAAAATGGAGGATAGCATGTACTAAATAATACATGCACACGCATAAAAAAATTGTACTCAAATAATTTTTCTCAAACTTCAGATGCATAAGTAAAACATCTGCTCAAAATATTTCTTTAAAATTCATGCATAGGCAATAAAATCATAAATAAAAAGATTTCTAGTGAACTCCATTTCTCGACTGTGGTCCCTCAACCTCAAGTCGCCTGATCAAGCTAAATAATACCATGGTACCAGGTTGGAAAGGCACCCCAGTACTTTTCTAGAGCTCAGTCCTGTCATGTTTAAAGGCACTCCAATACTTATCTTAAGCCCAATACTTGTCAAGTTGATATGGCCAAACGTAACGTCTCCCGACCCCATATATGTCATGTTGATATGGCCAAACAAAACGTCTTCCGACCCTATATCTATCAAATTTAGAACACCACAGCCAAGTCCCATCATTCAAAACATCCAGAGCTTGGTATGATACTTTGTCCAAATTTCTCATTGACCATGATTTTATTATTGGCTCTGTCAATAAGACACTGTTTAAATTAGTAAAGAATAATCATATTCTGCTTTTACAGATTTACATGGATGATATAATTTTTGGATCAACTAATCACAAACTTTGCGACATATTCTCCAAATTGATGCAGGATAAATTTGAGATGAGCATGATGGGAGAATTGACCTTTTTCCTAGGATTACAAGTTAAACAGCTTGAGGATGGAATCTTCATCAATCAAGCGAAGTATACTAAGGAACTTCTGAAGAAGTTCGGGATGGAAAATTTCTCTCCTACAGCTACTCCCATGAGCACCTCCATCAAGCTGGACAAAGACGAAGCTGGAACTGCCGTTGAGGTAACCATGTATCGTGCGATGGTTGGTTCACTTTTATACCTCACGACAAGCAGACCAGATATAATGTTCTCGATCTGCATGTGTGCAAGGTTTCAAGCTGATCCAAAACAGTCTCATTACATGGCTGTTTAACGCATTCTAAAATATTTGAAGGGCATGCAGAATGTGGGTCTTTGGTATCCCAAAGACTCCAGCTTGAACTTAGTTGGTCACAGTGATGCAGACTTTTCAGGATGTAAGATTGATCACCGAAGCACTAGTGGAACTTGTCAATTTCTGGGTTATAGACTTATTTCATGGTTTAGCAGGAAACAATCATCAATTGCTACGTCCAACGCTGAGGCAGAGTACCTCGCAGCTGGAAGTTGTTGCTCACAAATACTATGGATTCAACAACAACTCAGGGACTGTGGTGTTGATGCACAAGAAGCACCCATCTTCTGTGATAATACTAGTGCGATCGCGATTACTCAGAATCCAGTGCTGCATTCCAGAACCAAGCACATTGACATACGACATCATTTCATTTGAGACCACGTACTTAAGAAGGACGTTCGAGTAGAGCATGTGCCAACGGATCAGCAAGTGGCTGAAATCTTTACCAAGACTCTGCCGGACACTAAGTTTTCTTATTTTAGAAACATTTTGGGTCTCCTTGATATGTCATGAATATTTTCTACATGCATAAATTCAGGGGGAATAATCCGAGTCAAAAAGATAACTAAACCAGTCAGCTGGTTGTCATTGAGCTGGTTAATACCATACTGGTCTGGTCCAGCTCGTGATACAGTGTGATGTTATCATGGGTTTGCCTCAATTGTTTCCATGCTGATATATAAAATTGAACAGAAGAGATTGGGTTAGCGTTTAAAACTTATTTTAAATTTGACGGTCATCGTTTAAGAACTTCTAAACTCTTTAAATATGATGATGACACGTGTCCAGAAAACCCTTCTCTCTCTCCGCTCAAACAAAAACCATCTCTCTGCATTTTACTCAGTACGCTTTCAAAATTCTCGCGAAATATAGCACCAGTGCAAACTTCTGAATTGCATTCCTTGTGTTTTTTTTTTGAAATCTTCAAATCTTTACAATTTGAAATGGCTTCTACTTTCTTCGTAAACACTCTGCAGGTGGACTTCGCATCTGTCCTTGCTATGGAGCATGCCGGGATGGTTAGTATTTTCAAATCCCTGGAAGACACAGGATTTCGAGGTTTCTTGGAAGGTACCACTCTTGTATTTGAGAATGCCGTTACTGAATTTTTTGTCAATGCCAAAGTCATAGTTGGGACTATTGTCAGTACTGTGTAATCGTAAGTTGGCTGTCACTGAGGATATATTTTTAGCAACCTTTAAACTACCAACTGAGGGATTAACAGTTCTTGCGGATATTCCAAAAGCAACTATACTTGAAATGCAACATAGATCTCTGCAATTGATAAACCATTCAAGATGTCTAGCAAGAAAAGAGAAATGCACTTTGAATATCGACTGTTGCACGACATTGTTGAAAAATCACTATGTGCAAAGGCTGGCTCCTTTGATACTGTCACATGTGAGAAGTTTGAATTAATGACTGCTATCTCCGCTGGAATTTCTTTGAACTGGGGGAGAATTCTGTTCCAAAGGTTGTTGTGGATGGTTCAGAATTCGAAAAAGAAATCTGTTAACAACCCTGGTCAAGGCTGATCTCGAGGTATCCATCAAACTGCACTCTCAGAAGATTTTGACAAACAAGTCTGTACAAACCTACATCAAGAAAAATCAATACATTACACCTGAAGGGGAAACCAGCAAGCGCGCGGAGGATACATCAAGCAACACTAAAACTAGCATGCCACACCAAGAAGAACCGGTAGAAACAGAATCATTGGTCGTAGCAAAATAAAAGGGTGTGAAAACTTACAAGAAAAGAAATAAATGGGTAAAGGACAAAAGAAACAGACAATGAAAGTGACCAAGACTGCGACACAAACTGTTGAAAGATAATCAGTTGAAAATAGGAGACCAGTTGCTCCGACGAATTTTTATTCTGAGGAAGTCTCATAACCGGACTCATTTCCGTTGGTGGCACGTCATTGCAGAGGGAAGCAAGTTAGTGAATCATCTGATTCAGAGTTCACCTTCTCCATGCCTCTCAAGAAATTTGTAAAAAGGAGGAGAACACAGAGACCGCACCAACACATGGGATGGACTGGTGTCACTATTGCCTCTCAACCTGATCCTATTCCAGTCTCTCCCACTGAAGAAGAGAGAATAGTGTTTGATCAAACTGTACAGGGAGGCGGTGATGACTGTTTCGAAGATGATCTGGAACTTGATGCTCGGATGGAGCATGAAGGACAAAAGGATCAAAAAATCACAGCTGATGAAAGAGAAGGATCCCACTATGACTCAATCCCAACTGTTCCCGTTGAAGGTGAGGGGGGCTATGATGACAAACACTTGGCTCCTGGTTCTAAAGAACCTGAGAAAGCAGACCATGAACAAGATGCACAGATGGGTACTGACTTTCAGACAGAAAATCAAGGGTCCAACTGGATTTTATGAACCCCGCTGATAAGGTATCAGGTGATATTCGGAACGAACCAGCACAAGTCGAAGAATATTGCCAACTTTTGGTAAAGTCTGCGTGGGACAATGTCTGCGCACGAATGACCATATTTGAGGAATGGCTTCACTTCCGCAAAGAGGTGCGTATTAAAGATATCTCATCCTTTGAACATTTGGTCACCATTGAGGAGCAATTGTTAGAATGGGGAGAAACTGAGGAAGTGTCTGACTTATTCGAGCGACGTTTGCTCATCATGTACAAACTCTTTGAACTGGAGCTTGAGAAGCTGTAGCATGAGCATCTAGCTAACTTCAAGCTGGATGTTCCGTCTGTAAATCATGATTTTCTCTGCATTCGAAGTTTGCACATGGAGCTGAGGGCGATCGCCACAGTGCACAGGGATCACCGTGCGATGGCGGGTCTGCCGTTCATTAATCAGGATATTTCATATTTAGAATCCGCTTCTCATCAAGAGCAGTTCCTGTGTGAGACCTGGATTTGTTAATTGAGATTAATCGTGGGAATTAATCGAATTATAGAGGTTCTATCGGTTGTTTAGAGATTTTGTTGGTTTAGAATCTCTCTCTGTATGTTTGAATTGTGTTTTCGGGTCAATTTCCCTCCTTAGAGTAATTCTGGAGATTTTCGTAATTTTGGGTTTGGAGGTATCTGCTGATAGCAGCTTTGATGACGTCATGTTTTATGTTGGCTTTGGAGTCGCTGACGTAAGCTTTGCTGCTGGTAGCTTAGTGCATATTGTTCTTTGTTTTGGTTGCTGTCGACAGCAGTTGGATTGGTTTGTAACGACATCATTTAGATTAGTAGAAGCGACGCCGTTTCGCTAGCGAGCAGATATCTACTGTTGAGAAGTCTGCCAGCAGGTAGCGTAGGAACCAGTCGTTGGGGGAATTAGCGTGTTTTTGTGATGAGCGCTATACGACATCGTTTTGAGGTGCAGGTGACGTAAGAGTATCTGCTGGTGTTAGAACGTCACTGTAGCTTGCTGCTGGCATTTAGCGAGAAGCTGCTGCCATCTATGATGACGTCATCAGCGTGTGTTTTCGTCGTTTGGCTGACGTAAGCATTACTGTTGAGAGATCTTTCGGTGAATCTATTAACAGATTTGATGACGCGTGCATTTTCTCCCGTTGCGTTGGATATCAGATCTGGTGACGTAAGCAACTTTCTCCGCCTTTCAATGCGACGTCGTTTTGAGTATTTTTGTATGTTTTAGCGCCTGCGTTGGTTTTGTGAGATCTGTTGCGAATTAGGAGCTTTGAAACTGTTTTGTCGGTGGTATAATTAGCAGATCTATCGCGCCTATAAATTAGAAGTGTTGACTTCATTTTAACTCACCAGACCCCATACTTAGAGATATATTTCCCGATTTTCGTTCTCTGTTCTTCAACCCTTGGTCACTATTTACCGTGAGCTTCTCCGGTAGATTCCCGTTGATTCCGGCCACCATTTTTCACGTGTGAGGTAGCGTTGGACTCCTCTTGGAAAGCTCTTTCTTCTCGTACCCATTTTGGAAGCTATAGTTGGCTGGAGCGAAAGCACGACGTGGCTGTTCTCGTGCGTGAGTTTCGTTGTGCAGGTAGCTTTTCGATCTAGCTTTGAGATCTTGTTCCTAGCCTCGTTTTAAGCTTCCTGTTAAGTTGATTTGGGGTGGGAGTGAAGGCTAGTTTGTGCATCTGGAATTCCAGCCGTGAGCTTGTTTAGTCACCTGTTAGATTTACATTGTGTATGCCGTGTGTTTAACAGGCTTTTAACATAGTCTTCGGGATTTCTCGCAGGGTTAGTTGTTGCTCAGTATAAGGTACGGATTTGAGCTTGTTTTACAGCGAAGTTATGGCTTGGATGAATTTTAGTCGCTGGTATGTGGAATTGCCGTGCCTGCTGGTTGTGTTCTATTGAGAATTGTGTATGCTATTTGTGTATTTGCTGCGTTGCATATGTTTATATTCTTGCATTCCCGCCTGTTGCATACACGCATGGTATTCCTATCCAGTTTTGCTAGTCTTTGTACCATTGTTGCATTGCTATTGTTTCTTACCAGGATGTGAGGGCGAGCGGCAATACCGCACTCTCATCTCCCTGCTGGGATCGTAGTCACCATAAGCCGAGTGGTTAACTACCACAGTTCATGGGCGAGGCAACAGTAGGTTGAGTTGTTTGATGCATCCGGTAAGTGGGTGTAGTTTCATGGCGAGTGGCTCACTACCACACTGTGAACACACCCCGTGGCCACCTATTCGTTGTCGATGATTCTTGGAGCTATGTTTGAGTTCCTTAGCTCCCTTGTGGGTCGAGCTTTCCATTGTTCCTTGGCGTCTCATGCATAGCACCTGCATTTTATTCCTTGCTGTTACTCTGTTGTATTATTGCTCTCCGTACTGGGGTTTGACCCCATGTCCCTCCGGGGCTTGGTTTGTTTCTTTGTTATGTTGTTTTTCAGGAAACCCAGGTTCTACAGCTGGTCGTGGGTTTAACCCAGCTGGTGGTGCCCCAGGAGGTGGCTAGCGTGTCCCAGTTGCATATAGCATACTTATATATATGTATCAGTTAGCCAGGGGGATGCCCTGCGCTTTGTTGTTGTACCCGTATGGGAGTTTGATACTAGTTTGAATTATGTATGCTTATTGTTGGTTGTTTTGTGAATTGGGAAACTTTTTTCGGTATCGTGGTATTTTAAATTATATGTTTAAAACCGTCGGGCCAAAAAGCGAAAATTTTACCCACTTTTTGATAGCTTCCGCATGTGTTTATCTGTTGTGAGCACGAGGCCTGACATCCTGCACCGGACTTTTATAGCTTGACCGATCACAAGCAGGGAGTAGCGCAGGCCAGAAGTCACCAGACTGACCAGCAAGCAAATGAGACTCTGGAAATGATCACTCATGAGCACCAGGCTCAATGGAATGAGCAAATTGTTCCAATAGAAGAGAATCATGTTGTATAAGATTGGCATAAGGCTGGAGGGACTGAGCACCAGGCTCATGTTGACATTGTATCTGCACAGGAGTTTGATCAGACTTTGGAAGAACGTTCTGCAGTTTTTGTGCCTTCTGTAAATAATCAGTTAACCATTCCCACTTCTGAACAGAATGTCTCTAGCAATCAGGGTTCCGTTCCTTCTAATTTGCAGCTAGTATCAGCAGCTCCTTCGAATATCCAGCTCATGGATATTATTGCCCAGTCACTTACCGCTTTGTCTACCCGTGTATCATCTCTTTATTTGACATTTGCACGCATTCGTGATGATACGTACCTTGCCAGGCATCATACTACTTTTCTTTGCGATCAGCTCAAACATGGTGTCGATGGGCTGGATGTCAAAATTGATGTGCTGGAGCGCACGCTGACTCAAAATATGGATGACAGCAATCGAAATTTCGCTATGCTGGAAACCACAATGGTATGCAACTATGCTGATAGTCACCAAAAGTTGGTCGAAGAGCTGGCTTGAGTAAAATCTCAGCTTGCGGCGTTGATTGAGAGTATGAGGGAGTTTGGTGCTGACAAAAAGGGGGAAGGAGGACAGAGACCAGGGTAGGAACTAAACAGAGCTGGAGAAGGGTCAAGCGGAGGGCCGAGCAGTATACGGGATAGAGGACCAAGTTCAAGAGGAGGAAGAGGTCCTGGTCCAAGAAGTGATGACCCAAGTGACCCCAGCAGTAGATATAGATATACGAAATGGTTTTAGGACTTTGGATGATCTAGACTTGTTGAGAACCAGATTTTGAGTTCCCAGTATAAAATGGTTAATGATATATCTTTTACGAACAAAAGTTTTGTCATCACCAAAAAGGGGGAAATTGTTAGGATAAATTTCAGAAGTTTTGGTGATGAAAAACAGACGAGATATAATTTGTAAAAGAAATCATTCAAACCGAAAATGACAAGATATGGACGAGACTTATCACGTTGAAATAAAGAAACCACATCGGAGCAAAGTCAAGATGGTCAAGGGAAGACCAGATCAACGTGTTCCGAAGAAAGTCAAACCAGCCCGGAATCTTAGTAAAGACCAGCTGGACAATGGAAACTGCTGAAACCAGCTCAGTTTTCAGAAATCAGAACAGGAAACCAACTTGGAACAGGGCAATGAAAACCAGCTGAGTACAAAATGGCATAAGCAATTTGATTTTTGGAATGTCTGAAGCTAAGTACAGTCTCAAACTAATCAGTTGACATCTCTGTTATAATTTGTAGTCGTTAGAACTACTTCAAGCTAAAACCAGATATGCTGGGATATGACACAGACTGAAGACGGCACAGAATCGCCAAAAAGGGCAATGCATTTTAATGATGTTGTACCATCATCGTACAAGCATTTAAGGCGCCGCTGGTATTTCAATTTGGATGTATACAACGTGTCAACTGGTAGCATTTGTTACCATTGCATCCAAAGAGTATATATATAGAGAAGAAGAGAAGTCATGAAGAGGTTACCGAACACTACGAGATCATTCGAACATACAGAAGCTAATCAAGTTCTTCATAGAAGCAAAGTTCATCTTGAACCAACTTACTTGAGTGATACACGGATAGAACATTCATATCTTTTGTGTCACTTACCTTCTTCACACACTCTGCAGACTTGAGTTTGAATTGAAAATCATAGACAGGGAGTGTCTGAGTGCTAGAATAGCACAACCAGCTGAGTGCTGGAATTGGTGTAATATGAAGCAGATCGCGGGTCTACGTATCGTTGGTTGCTAGGAGTTCTCTTGGCTGCAGGTCATGAGAGTGGGTTTGTACAAGAGTTGTATAAATCAAAGTCTTCTAGTGAAATCCTTCCAGTTGTTGAAGAAGTTGAGACGTAGGAGAAATTTCTCCGAACTTCCAGAAACAAATCTCTTGTCTTTACTACTTTTACATTCACACATTTTATTAAATTGTTCAGCTGCTTGAATCGTGTTTATTCCGCATAAAACCATTTTATTACTCGAGACAACAGTTGTCACTGAGAAAGCTTCCTAGCTGGTAACTCGGCTGGAAGTTGGCTTTGAGCTGTAAAATTTTAGAAAAAAATTTTCGAATAAAAAATTAGCAAAGGAGATCATTCACCCCACCCCTATGAACTCCCAATTTCACTTTCGATCCTAACAGTATCTAAAAAAAGGAATCTAGGGAGGGGTTGAAAAGTGCACCAAGTTAAACAACCAAAGCTTGCTTAAATTTTCTCTCCCCATCTCCTCTCCTATTGCCGCCACCTTCTTTGCACTGCCGCTGTCACCATTGCCTATCAACCATTTTGTTGCCAACACTCCCTACCGCCGCCGTCGTCAAACATCATTGCAATCAACTCGGTGAAGAGATTTTGTCCGTGAAACTTTTTATGGTTTTCTAGGGAAAACCAACAAAGGAGTTGGGATTCCAGTCGTGGACCGGATTAGGCGCTATACGCAATTCATCCATTGAAGGGCCATATCCCTCGGAGGACTGGTCGAAGCAGGGAGCCTAGTCTCCAAAGATAACTCCTAAAACATCCTATGTATTTAATACTTATTTTAATACATATGAGTGTCCCCGACCATCACGAACGGTTCGTGGCGGCCAAAAATTTTAAAATCTTCTGCTGCCTGTCGGGGATGTCGGATCCATCGTACTCCAACACCGTTAGCCATGAAACTTGAAAGACTTGAACTAGAATTTATTACTCATGAGTGTGCTATGAAGATGGCCGTGCTGACCATCCAGTCTAATATGAGAAATCAGATTAGGTAGGGTCATATTAAGGACGAACATTTGATTAAATGGAAGCAGGCAGACGAGGCTAAGGGTGGAAATCCATATGCCCTGTCGGATGACATTATCAGATATCAAGGGTGGATATGGGTGCTGTAGGTAGGCAACTTGCGATCTGACATATGGCTGAGGCTCATACCACATCGTACTCAATACACACATGAGGTAAAAATTTGTATAAGGACCTTCAAAATCTGTACTGGTGGTCAGGCATGAAGTGTGATATTGCAAGATTCGTCTCTGAGTGCCTAATCTGTCAGCAGATGAAGCAGCACGCCAAAGACCAGCTGGAATGTTTAAGCCGTTTCCTATTCCTGTATGGAAGTGGAAAAACATCATTACTTTTTAGTAGGATTATCGAGGACTCCGTACAGATTCAACTCTATTTGGGGTAGTAGATCGTTTCACCAAATCTGCTTAATTCATATCGATGAAGACGACATACAACCTGAACCAGTAAGCAGAGCTATATATCAAGGAGATTGTCAGACTACATGGGATTCCAGTGTCAATTGTTTCAGATAGAGATCCAAGGTTCACATCAGTGTTCTGGAAGAGTCTACACTGAGCCTTAGGAGCCAAACTAGAGATCAGCACGGTATTCCATCCCCAGACCGAAGGTCAATCAGAAAGGGTAATCCAAATCATGAAAGATCTGCTACGTTCTTGTGGGATAGATATTGCAGAGAGCAAGGATATGAAGATTCCATTGGTTAAGTTCACGTACAACAACAACTATCAGGCTTCGATAGACATGGTTCCATACGAGACATTGTACGGACGCAAGTGCATGTCACCTATTCTTTGGATGATGTAGGTGAAAGAGCCTACCTAGGTCTGGACATAGTTATACAAACAACAAAGATCATCAGAAAAGTCCGAGACAAGATGAGAATAGCTCAGAGCAGACATAAAAGCTATGTTGAAAATTGTCGACGTGATCTGAGCTTATAAGTTGGAGATCACGTATTTCTCAATGTGTCCCCAATGAAAGGATTGATGAGATTTGGAATAGGAGGTAAACGGAGCCCAAGATATATTGGTCCTTTCCAAATATTAGAAAAGGTGGGTAATTTAGACTATCGGGTAGCTCTACCTGTAACGCCCAGACATTTTATGGCCATAATTAGAAAGTTATAAGATTTTAGAGATTAAATGGAAATGCTAATTTATCAGCTTTTAATTTATTTGAATTTCATACTTGAGATTTGTGAATTCAGCTTTCATTTTTTACGTTGAGTTGAGTTCAGATATGAGCTTTCTGCATTAATCAGTTCCTGCCTTAGTGAATTGATTCCAAGATTTTAGAATGCAATTGCAGAAGCTGTTTGGTTGATTCTTACAAGCCAATTGAATCCTCATTTTCAAATAAAATAGCTCGGTACGAGGCATTAGATTTCATCTTAAAATGGAGTAGCACTTTTAAAAGATCTTTGGCATATTGATTAAACGTGTTTCTTTCTTAAGCATTTTAACTCATATATATACAGGATGTTAGACACATCATGCATCATTATTTACAAATAAAAACACTTTCCAAAAAGCAAGCGGTGCTCTCTGAGAAGAAACCGAGCCAAAACCTTTCAAAGTTTTTGAAGGAGACAAGCGGTGCGTACGTGATTGCCAGATTTCTACTGGGATTGTGTTGCAGAATTCAGGAAAGTAAACTTTATTTCTTGCTACACTCATGAAAGCATATATTCAGTTCTGTATGCATGGTTGTATGTGTTTTAAAGATTTGAAGATAGCCACGGCTGTTCTTCAAAGAAAAGAAAGTTCATGTTGTGTTTTATGAAGAAGTACGTGTTTACTGTATTTAGATTCAGAAAATATTTTTAGAAAATGTTTGATGATGTTATTTCAGTTAGTTCTTGAGTTTTCTAAAGTAGCTTACAAGTAGCTTATTCGATCATTTCCAGAAATTTCTTGAGATATTTGATTTGTTCAGACTGATGTTTCTATTGTTGATTGTGTTTGTTCTTACGACTAAGTCTGAAATCTGGTTCTTAAACCAAAAGCTGATATTTCTATATTGGACAGAGTCTAAGTTAGAGTTCTATTTCTATGTTATTCGAAGTTCAAATGCGAGTTCTGTTTCAAGTCTGAATTGTTTAGCAATAATGTGTCTTCCTTGACATCTGAGTTGACTACGGTTGACCATTGAAATCTGAATAACCCGATTCAATTCCGTTGACATCTGAGTTGACCAATAGGCAGAATCTGATTTCATTCTTCTTCGCTGAGATACTTATGTATAATTCAGATTCTGTCTTTTTAGCCTTCGATTCTTCTTAGATTGGTACAAGAAGTACAGATTTGAATTCCTTATTCATTCTGCTTCAATTCGAAAGACTAATTCGAATAGTTTCGAGTGACTTTATTCAGTTTTCATCTTCGCAAATTTTACAGAGAATTCTCATAAAGTCCCAGAACATCAGACAATGAAACCTGTAAACTGTACTAGAAAGAAAAGAAAACAGATTTACGAAAGAAAAGAAAGAGCAGAAAGAAAGAATGTTTTACAGAAAAGTTTTAAGTTATAACTTAGGCAACAGAAGGTCCCCAGAGGAAGGGTGAGTGCCTGGCTGACGAACCAGTGTGCCCCTTCAACAGCAGGAAGGATCGGGATTACGGATTGACGGATCAGTATATCCCTTCACATAGATGGGATTTATCCCAGCCCCCTGATATCAGATGTTAGTTTGATAAAACGAATGGGCCAACTGTACAAGTGTCTCTGTCATAATTTCAGAAAATAAAGTAAGAGCGCAAGTGTGATTTTAATCACAGCCCTGTAGAAAAGTTTAAAGATGCTTCTTTAATTAGAAGTAAAGAAAATGTTTTCAGAACGTATATGTTTATGCTTTCATTCCATACAGATTTTTCATAGTTCATGCTATTTTGACGGATCAGTATATCCCTTCACATAGATGGGATTTATCCCAGCCCCCTGATATCAGATGTTAGTTTGATAAAACGAATGGGCCAACTGTACAAGTGTCTCTGTCATAATTTCAGAAAATAAAGTAAGAGCGCAAGTGTGATTTTAATCACAGCCCTGTAGAAAAGTTTAAAGATGCTTCTTTAATTAGAAGTAAAGAAAATGTTTTCAGAACGTATATGTTTATGCTTTCATTCCATACAGATTTTTCATAGTTCATGCTATTTAGTTTATTTATTTGTTAGCTATTTCAGATTTCAAAAAAGTAACAGATATCGTTGTGTGTGTTATATGTTTCGATATTGCAGATTTTACTTGTTGAGCCCCTAGGCTCAGTAGTTTTCATTGAGTGCAGGTAATGAGCAGTAGGAGCTGTATGGTGATGAGCTAATCAGAAAAGATGTGTTTATCGTGGACATGCCTTTCCATTGTTGTTCTTATTCAGTTTCAGATTTTGATGTACAAAACTTTAGTCATAGTTTTGTATTTATGACATATTTCAAGGTTCTTTCTTTTGTCGAAATCTGTACCAGAATTGTTACTTAATGAATCAATCAGTTTTGGTTATTCTTCAAAGACCAGATCTGTTTTAGTTCCGCACATTTTATTTGTTCTGATATTTCTTCCAGATATCGTTTATAGTTTGCGTTTAATTGCATTTTAGTCCAAAAATTAGTAGCAAATCATTATTCTAAACAAGATTTAAGTTTTTGCGCTTTTCAAATTTGAACCCCAAAGTTCCTAAATTTATTTTAAGAAAAATCGGGTCGCTACAGTTGGTATCAGAGCATGGTCCTTGAGATAAACACACTTACAGTTTGAACAGCTCTCACCAGCCGCTTCTGAAAATTGTGAGTTTTATTTCATGTTCTAGCATAAAGTAATCTCTCATAATAGAATTGTGGTGGATTTGGGCTACCCTTACAGATATGGCAAGACGAGGTATAGGAAGGAGAGGTATCTCAGAGGGAGATAGTGAGTCAGAAGGCTTGAACCCTGTTCTAAATAGTATGGCTCAATTGTTAGAACGTTTGGTTGACCAAACCAGTCAGGGGAATGGTCAATCATCAGGAAGGATGGTTAGTAGAGAAGATCCTCAGGAGAGGTTCAGAAGACAGAGACCTCAGGAATTTACTGGTTCTACTGATCCCCTTATAGCTGAAAGCTGGATCAAGTCTATGGAGGTGATATTTGAGTATCTACATTTGACAGAACTAGAAAGGCCTCGATGTGCGATCTACATGCTGAGAGTAGATGCTATGATATGGTGGGAAGGAGCCAAGTTAACAGTAGACATGGAAATGCTCACATGGGAGGAATTTAAGAGAGTATTCTTTGAGCAATACTTTACTGTGGATATGAGGGAGGAGCTGCAAATAAGTTCATAACGCTTAAGCAAGAAGGGATGTCGATGCGGGATTATATCCGCAAGTTTGAGAGGGGATGCTATTTTGTTCCTTTGATTGGAACCAATACAGATGTTAAGCTTCGACATTTTATTAACGGGTTGAAGCCTATGATCAAGCATGATGTCAGATTGGCAGAACCCGTGGATTATAGAGCAGCGGTGAACAAAGCTCTACAGGCAGAACATGATTGGAAGACAATTGAGGATGAGCGACAGCTGAAAAGACAAGCCTTCCAGCAAAAAGACCGTAGACAATTCAAGAAACCAACAATAACCAACAAGGGTCTCAAGGGAAAGGGCCAATAGCTGCTCAACCCATCTCTGCTGTTCCCAAATCTGGGAATAGGCCAGCATGTCCTACCTGCAAGAAGAATCATGCGGGCCAGTGTCATTTTGGGCAGAACGTATGTTATACTTGTGGCAAGCAAGGCCACATATCCAAGTATTGTCCCCAGAAGCAACAACTCATCACCAGCAGGGCATACATGATGACAACAGATCAAGCTCCAGCATATACTATGGTTGTGACTAGTAAGATCGTTGTAGCTAGTATGTTTACCTTAGCATTGTTAGATTCTGGTGCAACTCATTCCTTTGTATCAGAAATATTTGCTAAGAATTTACCAGTTGAACAAGAAGTAGTTGAATAAGGATATTGCGTTCAGATTCCATCGGGAGAAAGTACAGTGACCAATCACATTATTCATAATATAGAACATAAGTTACAGGGGAATATTGTCTATGCAGATTTGATAATATTTCCAATTCTTGAGTTTGATTTAATCTTGGGAATAGATTGGTTAACTAAGTATGGAACCGTTATAGATTTTAAGCAGAGAACGGTTAAGATTAAAATACCCAGTAGGATTTCATTCTTGTTCAAAGCTGACAGATTTGACTGCACCCTTAAGATAATAACAGCTTTGAAAGCTCAGAGGTGCTTAAGAACGGATGTCAAGGATTTTTAGTAAGTGCTATGTCGATAGTACAAGATGCTAAGATTAATTTGGAGGACGTAGAGGTAGTGAACGAGTTTTTAGATGTCTTCCCAGAAGATATCTCAGGTCTGCCTCCAGATCGTGAGTTAGAATTTTCTATCGATTTAGTACCAGAAGTTGCTCCAGTTTCCAAGCCTCCGTACAGACTTGCCCCTAAGGAAATGAAGGAGTTAAAGGAACAGATCCAAGATTTGTTGAATAAAGGTTTCATTAGACCCAGTACTTCGTCGTGGGGAGCTCCGGTGTTGTTCGTGAAGAAGAAAGACCGAAGCATGCGTCTGTGTATAGATTATAGAGAACTAAATAAGTTAACAGTTAGGAATAAATACCCTCTTCCTAGAATAGATGACTTATTTTATCAGTTACGAGGAGCTGCTGTGTTTTCGAAGATCGACCTAAGATCTGGATACCATCAGCTATGAGTTAAAGAAGTAGACGTGTATAAAACAGCTTTCAGAACCAGATATGGCCATTATGAGTTTTTAGTTATGCCCTTTGGATTAACTAATGCGTCATCAGTGTTTATGGATCTGATGAATAGAGTATTTCAACCATTTCTAGACAAATTCGTTATCGTGTTTATAGATGACATTCTCATTTACTCTAAGAGCAGATTCGAGCATGCAAAACCATCTTAGAGAAATTTTGCAGATTCTGAGAACTAAGAAATTGTTTTCTAAGTTTAGTAAGTGATCGAAAAATTTGTATTTCTTGGTCATATTATTTCTCAGAATGGGATAGAAGTAGATCCTTCTAAAGTAGAAGCTGTTCAAGAGTGGCCTGTACCTAAGAGCGTAACAGAGGTTCGTAGTTTCTTAGGACTTGCAGGTTATTACAGAAGGTTTATAGAGGGATTTTCTAAGATAGTTGTCCCTTTAACATCATTGACTAAGAAGAATGTTAAGTATGATTGGACACAATAATGCCAGTCCAGATAAAGTAATTTCTTATGCTTCCAGACAGCTGAAGATTCATGAGAAGAATTATCCTACGCATGACTTAGAATTAGCAGCAGTTATTTTCGCATTAAAGATTTGGAGACATTATCTTTATGGGGAGAAATGCGAAATCTTTACAGATCACAAGAGACTTAAGTATTTCTTTACCCAGAAAGAGCTTAATATGAGACAAAGGAGATGGCTCGAACTGGTTAAAGATTATGATTGCGTGATCAACTACCACCCAGGAGAAGCCAACGTAGTAGCAGATGCGTTAAGCAGAAGAAGCGTGGGTTTAACACAGATCTCAGTTTAGATTCCATTAGCGAAAGAGATTAACATATTTGAATTGGGAATAGTTACGAGAGAGAATGCTGCTAAGCTATCAGTTCTTACGATCCAGTCTACTTTGAAAGATCGTATTAGAGATGGTCAAGCAAGGGATGATCAACTTCAGAAATGGAAGAAGCAATATGAAGAAAAAGGAGGAAATCTTTATACAATAGAAGGGGGAATAGTGAAATACCAGAATAGGCTGTGGGTTCCGCGCACAGATGAATTGCGCAAAGAGATTATGAATGAAGCCCATAACTCAACGTACTCAATTCACCCAGGAGAAACAAAGATGTATAAAGATTTGCAACACCTGTTTTTGTGTCCAGGGATGAAGCGAGATATCTGTAATTTCGTTTCTGAGTGTTTAACATGCCAGCAAGTTAAAGCAGAGCACCAGATACCCGCTGGAATGCTAAAACCTCTCCCTATACCAGTATGTAAATGGGATAACATAGCGAGGATTTTATCGTAGGATTACCAAGAACTGTTCATGGATGTAATGCTATTTGGGTTATCATTGATAGATTAACCAAGTCAGCACACTTTTTGCCAGTTAAGACAGGTGCACCATGGATATGCTGAGAGATGGTGGGATGGGGCCTTGCTGACTATGAATCTAGACACTCTAACTTAGGAAGAGTGTTCAAAAGGGTCTTCTACAACCAATAATTTACTTCTGATTTCTAATCAGAGTTGAAGCGGGAGTTATTGACGCTAAAGCAAAAAGATATGTCAGTGTGGGACTATATCCGCTTGTTTGAACGTGGCTGCTACTTTGTCTCATTAATTGGAAGAGACACAGAAGAGAAGTTGCGGCACTTTGTCAATGGACTCGAAACTACTCTCAAACACGATATCAGATTGGCAGAGCCAAGGGATTGCAGGGCTGCTGTTGACAAGGCTCTACATGTTGAACAAGATTGGAAGGAGATAGATGAGAGACAACTGAAACGTCATGCATTTCAGCTCAGGGATCAACGACCATCCAAGAAACCCAATCTGAATCAGAACATGACACAAGGTTAGCGTTCCTATCAACAGCCACAGAGGCCATCTACCACCAGCGCTCTCAAACCGGATAAAATACCACAACACCCAAAGTACCATAGGAGCTACTATGGCCAGTGAAGGGCTGGTATGAATGTTTGGTTTAAGTGTAACGCTCCAGGCCATTTTGCTAAGGACTTCCTCCGATTGAAATAGCCTGTAGCTAGTAGAGTGTATGTGATAATGGTAGAGCAGGATAACCAGACACCACTATGGTTGCAGATAATATTTTTGTTGCTGGTATGTCTTCTATTGACTTGTTAGATTCTAGAGAGACACACTCATTCATATCAGAAGCTTTTTCTAAGAAATTTTGTGTCCGACCCAAGTTAGTGTCGGTGGGCTTTCTTGTGATTGTACCATCGGGAGAAGAGCTATTTGTTAGAGTAGATGCCCAACTAGCCAACTTGTGGCGTGTGGGTTTTATTGACTCTTGTACAAACGATCTTTATATATGATATTCGCATTCTTTTATATGGCATTCTTTACTTTCATTATGTGTGTAATGATTTACAATTGTGTTGAGTAAAGACCTAGAATACACTAAAGCGTATGTCAGATGTGATAGTGGGTATGACGGCTATCATGAAACACATCTAATAGTCGCTGTGTATTCTAAACATGTTCCTAGTCGATTGGGCCGTCAAAATGAGGATAAGGCCACCCGAGTTCGAGACTAGTATCTGCGATACGAAGTACCATGTTTCATTGGTAGGGAACATTGTGATGTTCTGAGCATGCAGAT
>KV019088.1:26570-57797 GCA_001598015.1 Dorcoceras hygrometricum | reverse complement strand
TTTGTTCCGGCCTAGTTTTTCGAGGAGAATCCGTTCGTGCTGATCTCGTCAGGACTTCTAGTGCAGTCTGACGAAGGAGTCTCGGATCTGGTCGTGGACCGGATTGGCGTATCTACCGCAATCTACCGAGAAGAGCCGGGTTCTTGAAACACCGGTTGGAGCCAGGCACAAGTGCCAGCGAGGTAACACGCAAAACATCCTATGAATGTCGTAGAATGTAGATTGATTTTTCGTATTGATCGCCTCCCGGTTCCATAATTTTTGTTCTTCCGCTGCCTGACCGGGGGGCGGATCCGGATCCCCAACACTATTATCCAATCACGTATTGACTAACATAGAGCTTAGGATACAAGGCAATCAGGTGTTGCTGATCTGATAGTGCTACCCACACCCGAGTTTGACCTGATTTTAGGTATGGATTGGTTGACCGAATTTGGAGTAGTGATTTATTTTAGTCGGAGAATAGTAGAGATTAACCCACCTCAGGTAACCGGTTTGTTAGGATCACAAAATAGATCGCGCTTGATCTGAATCCCAGAGCTGGGGGAGGCAGCACGCGATCTGATCAAATAAAAACACGAGCTGCAATAGCTCTAGTTCTTGAAATCCTTGAGCACCAAGAAGTATATTAGATCAGGTATAAAAACCAAGACAAAAAATATCTGATACTCTCTGAAATCTAAAGCTTAAGGTTTAAATATGCGATGCAAGAATGTAGGCGGAAGCGGTAATGAACTCATCTCAAATTTGTTTTTGGAAGTTTGGAGCTCAATCTTCTACGTCTCCCCTTCTTCCAAACTTGAAGGCTTCACTAGAAGACTTTGATCATACAAATATTTGTACTAACCCACTTAGTTGGGACTTACCACTGCCCAAAGCTGAACTCCTAGAATCTTCTGCACAACAGCTCGCATGTCAGGCCTCGTGCTAAATCAGAGTAAAACCACATAAACACAGTAGCGGAAGCAATAAAATAGTGGCTAAATTTTCGCTTTTGGCCTGACTCAGAAAAATAATTTAAAATACAATGATATTCAAAATATTGATTTTACAATATCAAACAACGATACAACATAGAGCGACCCTCAACAACAACAAACGAAAAACATCATATGTATCTACTACATATAACTGGGACACTCTATCCACCTTCCAGGGCACTACCAGATGGATCTACTCCACGACCCACGGAGAAACCATGGTAAAATGAAAACACACACAGGCAACAAACACCAGCCTCAGAGGGACATGGGGTCAAACCCCAGTACGGAGAGCAACTGAAAGAAAGCAGTTAAATAGCAATAGATAAAATGCGAATCTATGCGTGAGAACAAGGCTACAACCGAAGACAGGGAGCCGAAGGATCTCAAAGAACTGCTCAACAACTGATATCCAATCAACTGGAAGATAGTGGCAACGGTGTGTGAGTATATGAGAGCTACCCACTCGTCTCAACACACGGCACCAAATGCATAACACAGCTCAACCTGTTGTTGCCCAACTCATGAGATGTGGGAGCTACTCACTCCGCTCATAGTGGCTAACAGATCCCAGCAGGGAGATGAGGTATACTGGAGTTACCCACTCGTCCTCTAAACAAGCATCCTGGTACACACAGATCAATACATAAAGGCAAGGCTAGCAAGATCTGAGTTCAGCATGAATAAATGCATGTATGCAATGTAACAGCTTGCAAGTCACAGAGGCAAGCAACAACAGCACAGAGGCATAACCAGCAGCACACATAATATCCATGCCAAATTCAATGCTGTAAGACAAGCTCACATCCGTACCTCAATCTGAGCTATAATTACCACAAACGAAGTCCCGAGCAACCAGATCTTAGCACCTGCTAAACCAATAACAACACTAACTCAGGGACGCAAGCACAGATCACAACCGGGAGCTTCAAGCTCAACCAGCTCCGTCCTACCCTACAAGCTCAACAACCAGCTCTAAACAAAAGGGCAAGGGTAGAAACTAACACTTACCAACAAGCTACCTGAAAGGCCGAAGCGATTCCACGCTTATGCTAACAGACTACACAAGGAAGATGTTTCGTTATCCTATTCTAGCTTAACGCAAGCCTCTAAAAATGATACTAAACGAAGAGCCTTAGCAAGAGGAGTCCAGCGCTACCACTCTCACTTCATTCGGAGCAAGATAAGGTTCGGTGAACAGTAGCTAGGGTATCGCGACAGAGTTATCTCTCGGAAAATAATTCTAATTGTCGGGAAACAATAATGGACAAAGGGTCAAAGTCCTCTAAAATACAACTCAAATCTGGTCACATCTGGTGAACAGTAGAAACCGACAAATCGGGGTTCACATCTGAAACCAGCACAGATCTGAGTACCACTCCAGATCTGGACACTACGTCGAAACAGACGTGGGACTTAACCAAACGACGTCGCACAGAAAACACACTCCCAACTAATACACGTCATCCCAATAACTCAAGTCTGAAACACCAAACGGCGTAGCTCCCAAAGCACTCAAATCTGACGCACTCCAACAAGTCACATCTGAAATCTCTGAACCGACCGATCTAAACCAAAAAACGAACCGGGACAACAAACCGGATCTGTCTACGCACAACTAACAACGTGCGCACACTCAAATCTGGATCCTCTCCAAACGTCATCGCATCAGAACCAGATTCAAAAGACCAGATCTCACCTCCACATCTGAATGCGACCAACCAGATCTGATCAACACTCGAATCTGATCACATTCCCGTGAAATCCTCCAACTCTCCAGATCTGTTTCAAGGACTTATACGGACCCGATAGCTTCACCAAGCATATCAAATCAAAGTTGGCTCATCCCAAATCTGTTCAAGCCAAATCTGGTCTATGTTAAACCCAATTAAATAACTCAATTAATACCATAATCTTTCGGGTCTCACATCTCTCCCCCACTAAAACAAGATTTCGTCCTCGAAATCACACAAGAACTCCAGATCCGAGCAAAACTTCTACAAAACGACCAACACTGGAAAACACGCTGCACACAAACTAACAGTAGCAATCCAACACCCAAAGAGAGGCTACTAACCAAGAGTTCAAGATAACTGGAACAAACAACAAACAAAACTAGCTACTGGAAACAAACGCAACATCTATAAAAAACAGATGTGGCCACTCGCGTTGCATTTTCTCTTTCAGCTACCAACTAGCTTCTTCTCTACCATGTTTGCTCCACTGAACCATCACCAAGGGAATGGTCTTGTTCCTCACCTGTTTCTCTTTTCTATCCAAGATCTGCAAGGGATATTCAACATAACTCAAAGTTCGATCTAGCTCTACCTTTTTAGTTCTCAACACATGCGAAGGATCTGGCTCATACTTCCTCAACATAGACACATGAAAAAAATCATGTAAGGAGGACAGATTTGGTGGCAACACAGCCGATAAGCCAAAGGACCTTTCTCTCAACAACTCATAAACATAACGAGGAGCCAATTTTACCTTGAGACCAAATATCATAACACTGCGAAAAGGAGAAACTTTCAGAAAAACCAGATCACCAACCTGAAATTCTAAAGGCCGATGCCTCTTGTTCGCATAACTGGCTTGGCGATCTTGTGCAGCTTTCATTCGCTGGAGAATCAGATCCACTTGATCTCTCATATGCTGCACAAATTCTGGAGAAGACAGCTGCTTCTACCTCACTTCTTCCCAACGTATCGGCGATCTGGACTTCCTGCATACAAAGCTTCAAATGGTGTCGTACCAATCGTGACCTGGTGGCTGTTATTGTACGAAAACTCAACCAAGGACAACGAATATTGCCAGCTACCACTGAAATCCATCACAACAGCTCTCAACATATCCTCTAAAATCTGGATAGTTCTCTCAGATTGACCATCTGTTTTGGGGATGATACGATGTGCTCATAGCCAACCTAGTATCCAAAGCTGTTTGCAAACTCTTCCAAAACCTGGAAGTAAACCTCGGATCACGATCTAAAACGATAGAAACAGGCACACCATGCAATCGTAGCATGAAATCTATGTTCAGCTTTGCCATCTTCTTCAAAGAATAAGTCATGTTATAGGGAATGAAGTGAGCAGACTTCGACAATCTTTCAATAACAACCCACACAGCATCACACCCTCTGCTGGAACGAGGCAAATGGGTCACAAAATCCATCGCTATGTGCTCCCAATTCCATTGGGGCACCTCTAAACTCTGAAACAAACTACCAGGTCTCATCCTTTCAGCCTTGACTTGCTGACAATTCAGACAACGGGCTACAAAATCAGCAACATCACTCTTCCAACCTGCCCACCAGTAATGCTGCTTCAAGGCATGATACATCTTTCTCGCACCTGGATGGACGCTATGTCACTACAGTGCGCTTCTCTCAAGATCTCCTCCTTCAAGTCAATCAGATTTGGCACAACCAACCTGCCACGAAATCTCAAACAACCATAAGATGAGACAGAATAGTCTTCCAACTGTCCAGCTCTAACTTTCAACTTCAGCTCATGGATGTAATGATCTGTTCTTTGAGCTTCTCTAATACTCACAACAATATGTGGCTCAACTTGAAAGGAAGAAACCAAAGCATAGTCCTCACCTCGGTAAAATTGCCAACAAGTAGTGCTTAGATGCTCATGGACCTTCGAAATCTGCAACGAAGCCGCCATCGCCACTTGAGCCTTTCTGCTCAATGCGTCAACAACTACGTTCACTTTCCCAGGCTGATATTGGATCTCACAATCAAAATCCTTAAGCAGCTCCATCCACCTACGCTGTCTCATGTTCAAATCTGACTGAGAAGAGAGATATTGAAGACTCTTGTGGTCTGAATACACCACAAACTGCTCGCCGTACAGATAGTGGCGCCAAATCTGCAAAGAAAAGACCACTACTGCCAACTCCAAATCGTTAACTGGGTAACGAGTCTCACGCGGTTTCAACTGACGAGAGGCATACGCAATGACTCGACCATTCTGCATCAACACACAACCCAATCCATTCAAGGAAGCATCCGCACAAACCACAAAACCACCTGATCCTGAAGGCAAAGCTAACATAGGCGCTGAAGTTAGCTTCTCTTTGAGCAATTGGAAACTGTTCTCACACTGCTCAGTCCAAACAAACCTCTTATCTTTTTGAGTCAACTGCGTCATAGGCTTAGCTATGCTAGAGAATCCCTCTATAAAACGCCGATAATATCCAGCCAAACCCAAGAAACTACGAATCTCAGAAACATTCTTGGGTTGCTCCCAATTAACAACAGACTCTACCTTACTGGGATCCACAGAAATACCTTCAACTGAAATGACATGACCCAGAAATACAACTCGATCCAACCAAAACTCACACTTGGAGAACTTATCATACAGCTGCGAGTCTCGGAGTGTCTAGAGAACCAGCCTCTAATGCTCCTTGTGCTGCATCGGACTCTTCGAGTACACCAAAATGTCATCGATAAACACAATCACAAACTGATTGATGAACTCTCGAAAGACTCGATTCATCAGGTCCATGAAAACTGCGGGGGCATTCGTCAAACCAAAAGGCATAACTAGAAACTCATAATGCCCGTACCTTGTACGAAAAGAAGTTTTCGCAATATCTTGCTCTTGAATGCGCAACTGATGGTACCCCGAACGCATATCGATCTTAGAAAACACAGCTGAACCCTGAAGCTGATCAAACAAGTCATCGATCCTCAGAAAAGGGTACTTATTCTTTACTGTCGCCTTATTCAACTGTCTAAAGTCGATGCACATCCTCATCGACCCTTCCTTCTTCTTTACAAACAAGATAGGTTCTCCCCACAAGGACATACTTGGCCTAATGAAACCATTCTCTAGCAAGTCGCTAAGCTGAACCTTAAGCTCCCTCAACTCAGCGGGTGCTAAACGATACGGAGCACGAGAGATAAGAGCTGTACCAGGTACCAACTCAATGCTAAAGTCTTTCTCCCTCATCGGAGGAAAACCAGGAATATCCTTCAGAAACACATCGGGGAAATGGCGAACAACGGGAACATTAGTAAGCTTTACGCGCGAAGAAGAAGACGCATCCAAAGCATAGATCAAAAATCCAGCATTCTCCAACGACAACAGGCTAAACATCTCAGAGACTAAAGGAATCTTCGACTGGGAATCGTGGCCATAAAAATTCCATTTCTCGCCAGACTGGGGCCTTAAACGCACAACGCCATGGAAACAATCCACAATGGCCCTATAGCTAGACAAAACGTCCATTCCCACTATGCAATCAAAATCCCACATAACTAGCCTGATCAGATTTGCTAACAACACGTTCTCACCAAACCTAAGAATGCCATTCAACAAGATCTCTCGGGAGTACAGGCTCGCGCCGACAGGAGTCGCCACAGACACAACATCACACAAAGTAGTGGTATGCAAACCATTCTCAACCACAAATGCATCAGCAATAAACGAATGTGATGCTCATGTATCAAACAATACACGCGCAGAAAAATCAAAGACAAAACAAATACCTGCGATCACTCCTCCTCCTGGCGTGCCCTCCGCTTGCTCCCTCGTCATGGCATTCACCTGGGCATACTGAGGTCCTGAAAACTAGGGCTGGGAAGACTATCCAAACCGCGAAGGACCAGGCTGCTAAAACGGCCTAAACTGAGGCTCTCCCAACCTCTGCTGCTGAACCGGAAAAGAACGACCTATAGACGATCCACCCGCACGACCCTGCGGTGGGGCGGCGGTATGCTGAGATCCATCCAAAGGACACACTCTCGCAAAGTGTCCATACTGCCCACAGTTGTTACACGAACCCTGCACGCCTATTCACTTTGTTGTACGACCTATAGACGATCCACTCGCACGACCCTGCGGTGGGGCGGCGGTATGCTGAGATCCATCCAAAGGACACACTCTCGCAAAGTGTCCATACTGCCCACAGTTGTTACACGATCCCTGCACGCCTACAAACTGCGCTGTAGGATGCTTTCCTCCACACTGGCCACAAAACTCGACCTTGGAACTACCGTTGCTAGAACTACCCGAGCCAGAAGAACTAGAACTTGACTTCTTCTTGAACTGACGACCACGAGGCCTAAACCTCTGGTGTCCAGACTATTGGGCTACCTGTTGCTGGGGTGGCTAGGATGACTGCAAAGACTGGGAAGGTTGCACCCCCGGAACCATGGGACGGTTACCTTGCACCACTTGTGGCCTAACACGAGACCGACGGTTCCGCAGTCCCTCCTCAATGTCCATAGCCTTGTCACCGCATCCGCATAACTCGCCGGTGAACCCGCCAACACAAAAGAATACAACTCTTCATTGAGCCCCTCTAAGAATTTGTTCCTCTTCGTCTTCTCTCGGCCAGAAACATGCGGTACATACGCAATAAGAGAAGAAAACTTCTGGGCGTACTCCCCTACGGACATAGTCCCCTGCACCAAGTTATCAAACTCACCTCCCTGGAGTTAACAAAGGATTCCGGAACATACTCCTGGCGGAAAGCAGTACAAAAGCTGTTCCATGTGATCCCTACACCTGTCTCCTCTAGAGTCCTTGAAGTGCCTCTCCACCAACGCTCGACACTCCTTCTCAACTGAAAAGTAGCCAAACTCAACCTACGCTCGTCATCATACCTGACACGGTCAAAAAACCCGGAAATGTGCTGCAACCAGGACTCCTAATCAGAACTAGGCTCATCACCGTTAAACGTCTGAGGTTCATCCGCTGAAACCTCGTCATCACAAGTTCCATGTCATCCACACGGGCTGCCAGCACATCTATCTCAATCTGACTATCGCATCTATGAAAAGGTCCACTACGCTGCACCTCCTCGTTCTGACCCTCGGATTCCTGCTGAAACTGCCCTCTACCTCTAACCCTACGTCTAGGCGGCATCTACGAAGGCACTAAGAGGATAAGATCACACAGCAACAAATATATCACATAGCAAATAAATCACATAGTCAAGCACATGCAACATGCAACCCTGTGCCTGGACTCAAGTATGATCAAAAGAAATTGAGCTTATCCCAGCTTAAGCTCTGATACCAAAAATGTCCTTCCTCGTGCTCAATCAGAGTAGAACCACATAACACAGTAGCAGAAGCAATAAAATAGTGGCTAAATTTTCGCTTTTGGCCTGACTCAGAAAAAACATAATTTAAAATACACTGATATTCAAAATATTGGTTTACAATATCAAACAACGATACAACATAGAGCGACCCTCAACAACAACAAAACAAAAAACATCATATGTATCTACTACATATAATTGGGACACTCTATCTACCTCCCGGGGCACTACCAGCTGGACCTACTCCACGACCCGCTGTCAGGCCTCGTGCTCTAAACAGAGTAAAAACCCAAACACATGCGGAAGCTTATTAAAAAGTGGGTAAAATTTTCGCGTTTAGGCCCGACGGTTTAAAACATATAATTAAAATAGAACGATACTCAAAATAGATCCCAGATTAAAATCCAACAACCACAATATAACATACAACAACCAAAACATGTATCAGACTCCCCTACGGGTACAACGACAAAGCGCAGGGCATCCCCCTGGCTGACTGATACATATATATAAGTATGCTATATGCAACTGGGACACACCAGCCACCTCCTGGGGCACCACCAGCTGGGTTAAAGCCACGACCAGCTGAAAAACCTGGGTTTCCTGAAAACAACACAAACAAGGAAACAAACCAAGCCCCAAAGGGACATGGGGTCAAACCCCAGTACGGAGAGCAAATATAACAGCTAAGGAAAAACATAGGATAAAAATGCAGATGCTATGCATGAGACACCGGATAACAACGGAAAGCTCGACCCTCAAGGGAGCTAAGGAACTCAGACATAGCTCCAAGAACCATCAACAATGAATAGTGGCCATGGGGTGTGTTCACAGTGTGGTAATGAGCCACTCGCCATGACACTACACCCAAATACCAGATGCATCAAACAACTCAACCTGCTGTTGCCTCGCCCATGAACTGTGGTAGTTAACCACTCGGCTCATGGTGGCTAACGATCCCAGCAGGGAGATGAGAGTGCAGTATCGCCGCTCGCCCTCGCATCCTGGTAAGAATCAATAACAGCAATACAATATACGAATAATGGTTGTAATAACAATATGAATGCAATCTGGGGAAATGCGTGTATGCATAACAGGGCAGCTAAACAATGAATAGAAATCACGTATGCACACAGCAACATCCACCTCAATACACCACAGCCATCTAGCATTCAATCTCACGCCAATTCCCAGCTACATCAAGCTCAGATCCGTACCTTAAATAAAATACCTCTGAACTACAACCAAAACTGGAAGAAATCCCGGACTCTGGTAAAAGCCTGTTAACAAACAGCGTACACAACATAAATATTACGGGATACAAGCACATAACTCACGGCCGAGAGACACTCTCAACCAGCACTCAAACCCATCAATACTACACAATCGAAAGCTTAAAACAATACACTAAAGCCAAGATCTTACAACAATTCGAAGCTACCTGCTCACAGCGAACGCACGTCCAAGACAGTAACTTCACGACCTTGCTCTAGCTAACCACAGCCCCCAAGAATGGTAGTAATCGATAAGGCTTCTCGAGAGGAGTCCAAAGCTACCTCGCACGAGCAAAACAACCACCGGAAATGACGGGAATCCGCCGGAAAATCTCACGGTTGAACAATGCTCTAGGGTTCGAAGAAACAGAGAACGAAAGGCTGGGAAATATTCTAAGTATGGGAACTGGTGTCTAAAATCGAAGGCCAAATCTTCCTATAAATAGCACTAGCAACGACTAGAACTCAAACAATAATTGTCCACCGACAAAACCAGTCGACACCATCGATCTCCCAAACCAGCAGGTATACTACAACTCTCAGACGCAAGAACCAACTGTTGGTTTCTCAAATAACGCTACAACAATCGCAAAACAAACCAACGGCTGGGTAAGCAGTCGCAAGAACACAACAACGCATAACACTTCTCTCTGCTGGTACCAGTCGCAAGCTACAGTAGTGAAAATTTCTCGAAGCTGGGCATGTATACTACAACTCTCAGACGCAAGAACCAACTGTGGTTTCTCAAATAACGCTACAACAATCGCAAAACAAACCAACGGCTGGGTAAGCAGTCGCAAGAACACAACAACGCATAACACTTCTCTCTGCTGGTACCAGTCGCAAGCTACAGTAGTGAAAATTTCTCGAAGCTGGGCATCCAGTCGCAACAACAAAACGACGACGTTTCCTCTTCGCGCTACAGGAAAGTTGACCCGCGTTGACATCTGCTTCTGCTGGACAACCAACAGATACACACACGCGATACCACCAGCTGGTACCAGACGCAACATCGAAACGACGTCGCGCTAAGTAATCTAAGCACAGTCGTTTTAGCCCTCAACGCAATTACGCTAATGCATCTGCTGATTTCAACACGCGCAACCAGACTTCACGCAAACGACGGCGTTTCATACCCTGCACTACCAAAACACGCTTCGACTGGTTTCACCACCGACCAGCTGCTAGCTCAAGAATCAGCTTTTACCCAAAAATACCAGAATCACGAAAAATTCCAGAATCGTTCTAATTATGGTTCTCGACCTGAAAATGCAACTCAAACCTCGAAACAGAGATTCTAAACCAACAAAATCTCTATAAACCGATTAACTCCAACGATTAATCTCAATTAACAAATCCAGGTCTCACATTTCTCCCCCACTAAAAAGGATTTCGTCCCCGAAATCACACCAACAACTCTGGAAAACGAAACAACAGCAAGATACTAAACAAAACTCGTCCAACAGAAGCCAAGAGTTCAAGATAACCGAGCAAACAATTTATAACATCTAGGGAAGGAATACAACAAATCTACAAGCTACGGGATAATCTAGCTCAACAGCTACTCAAACAGATGCGGCCACTCACGCTGCATCTTTTCTTCCAGCTCCCAAGTAGCTTCTTCCCTACCATGCTTGCTCCATTGCACCATTACTAGCGGAATGGTCTTATTTCTCAGCTGTTTCTCTTTTCTGCCAAGGATTTTCAGAGGATATTCCTGATAGCTCAACGACTGATCTAGCTCTACCTCGTCAGTTCCAAGCACATGAGACGGATCTGGCTCGTACTTCCTCAGCATCGACACGTGGAACACATCGTGAAGAGAAGCCAACTCTGACGGCAACAACATCCGATACGCTAAAGGGCCGATCCTCTCAACAATCTCATACGGACCAACGTAACGAGGAGCTAACTTTCCCTTGCTTCCAAAGCGCATTACACTACGAAACGGAGAAACCTTGAGAAAAACATGATCACCAACCTGGAACTCAAGAGGTCGACGCCTCTTATTCGCATAACTAGCTTGGCGATCTTGGACAACCTTCATCCGTTGTCTAATAAGATCCACATGATCTTTCATTTGCTGCACAAAGTCGGGGGCAGATAGCTGCTTCTCCCGCGCATTACACTACGAAACGGAGAAACCTTGAGAAAAACATGATCACCAACCTGGAACTCAAGAGGTCGACGCCTCTTATTCGCATAACTAGCTTGGCGATCTTGGACAACCTTCATCCGTTGTCTAATAAGATCCACATGATCTTTCATTTGCTGCACAAAGTCGGGGGCAGATAGCTGCTTCTCCCCCACTTCTTCCCAACATACTGGCGATCTGCACTTCCTGCCATACAAAGCCTCAAAAGGCGCCATACCAATCGTCACTTGGTAGCTGTTATTATACGAAAATTCGACCAAAGACAATGCGTCTTGCCAGCTACCTCCGAAATCCAACACAACAGCACGCAACATATCCTCCAACGTCTGGATAGTTCGCTCAGATTGGCCATCTGTCTGGGGGTGATACGCGGTACTCATAGCCAATCTAGTTCCCAAAGCTGTTTGTAAACTGTTCCAAAACCTGGAAGTAAACCTCGGATCCCGGTCGAACACAATTGAAACAGGCACACCGTGCAATCTAACAACAAAATCAACGTACAGCTTCGCCATCTTCTTCAACGAGAAGGTCATCCCATAGGGAATGAAGTGTGCAGACTTCGACAAACGGTCTACAACTACCCAAATAGAATCGCATCCTCGGCTAGAATGAGGCAGATGCGTCACGAAATCCATAGCAATGTGCTCCCAATTCCATTGGGGCACCTCTAAACTCTGCAACAAACCACCGGGTCTCATCCTCTCGGCCTTTACCATCTGCAAATTCAAACAACGAGCAACGAAACCAGCAACGTCACTCTTCAGGCCAGCCCACCAAAAGTGCGGCTTCAATGCGTGGTACATCTTACGTGCACCAGGATGAACACTATGTCTGCTAAAGTGCGCCTCACGAAGGATCTCCTCCTTCAAATCAATCAAATTGGGCACAACCAACCTTCCACGAAACCTCAAACAACCATCGGACGAAACAGAATAGTCCTCATGCTCGCCAGCTCTGACTTTCATCTTCAACTCGTGGATAGACGGATCGGTCCTCTGAGCTGCTCGAATGCTGGAAACAATCTGCGGTTCCACTTGGAACGATGAGACCATCACACAGTCCTCAGCCGGGTAAAATCTCCAACCCGTAGTGTTAAGATGCTCTTGGTCCTTGGAGATGTACAATGAAGCCAGCATCTCACACGCCTTCCTGCTCAAAGCATCAACCACTACGTTTGACTTCCCAGGCTGATATTTGATCTCGCAATCAAAATCTTTGAGCAACTCCATCCACCTGCGCTGACGCATGTTCAAGTCAGGATGCGAAAACAAGTACTGAAAACTCTTGTGGTCGGAGTACACCACAAACTGCTCGCCACACAGGTAGTGACGCCAGATCTTTAACGCAAAGACCACCGCTGCTAACTCCAAATCATGAACTGGGTAACGAGTCTCGTGCGGTTTCAACTACCGTGAGGCGTACGCAATGACTCGACCATTCTGCATCAACACACAACCTAATCCATTGAGCGAAGCGTCAGAACAAACCACAAAACCACCTGAACCGGACGGCAGAGCCAACACAGGCACAGTAGTCAACTTTTACTTGAGCAGTTGAAACGCAGTCTCACACTGCTCAGTCCAAACAAACCGCCTATACTTCTGGGTCAATTGGGTCATCGGCTTTGCTATACTTGAGAATCCCTCAATGAAGCGACGATAGTAGCCAGCCAGACCTAAGAAACTGCGAATCTCAGATACATTTCTCGGTCGCTCCCAGTTCAAAACAGCATCCACTTTACTGGGATCCATAGAAATGCCATCCGCCGAAATGACATGGCCCAGAAATACAACGCGATCTAACCAAAACTCGCACTTGGAAAACTTCGCATACAACTGCTGCTCTCTCAACCTCTGAAGAACCATTTCCAAGTGATCCTTGTGCTCCCTCGGAGTCTTCGAGTAAACCAAGATGTCGTCAATAAAAACAATCACAACTTGGTCTATGAACTCTCTAAAAACTCGGTTCATCAGATCCATAAATACTGCAGGCACGTTTGTCAACCCAAACGGCATCACCAAAAACTCAAAATGTCCGTACCTCGTACGAAATGCAGTCTTCGCGACATCTTGTTCCCTTACTCTGAGCTGATGGTACCCGGAACGAAGATCAATCTTAGAGTACACCGCAAAACCCTGCAACTGATCAAACAGATCATCGATTCTCGGCAACGGGTACTTATTCTTCACAGTGGCTTTATTCAACTGACGAAAATCAATGCACATCCGCATTGAGCCATCCTTCTTCTTCACAAACAAGATGGGCACTCCCCACGGTGACATACTAGGGCGAATGAAACCTTTTTCCAGCAAATCATCTAACTGTACCTTGAGTTCTCTCAACTCCGTAGGCGCCAGACGTTACGGGGCACGTGAAATCGGAGCTGTGCCAGGCACCAACTCTATGCTGAAGTCTATCTCCCGCCTCGGAGGAAAACCAGGAATCTCCTCCGGAAACACGTCAGGGAAGTGTCGCACCATGGGAACGTCACTAAGCTGAACACTGGAAGAAGAAGACGCATCCAAAGCGTAGATCAAAAAGCCAGCATTTCCCAAGGATAACAAACTAAACATCTCCATCGCGGAAACCAACGGAATCTTCGATTTAGAGTCCTGGCCGTAGAAGTTCCACTTCTCGCCAGACAAAGGCTTAAAGCGCACAATCCCATGGAAGCAGTCCACGGAGGCCCTATAATTGGACAGCACATCCATCCCAACTATACAATCGAAATCCCAAAGCATCAAACGGATCAAATTCGCTAACAAGACATGCTCACCAAACCGCAACACACCATTCAACAAAACCTCCTGGGAGAATAGGCTCATACCACCGGGGGTTGAAACAGAAACAGCATCGTGCAAAGGGACGGTACACAGACCATGATCAGCAACAAACGAATCAGAAATAAACGAATGCGATGCACCGGTGTCAAACAACACATGAGCAGGAAAGTCAAAGACAAGACATGTACCTCCAATCACTCGGCTCGGTGTCTCCTCGGCCTGCTCCCTCGTCATGGCGTTGGCTTGAGCATGCTGGGGTCCTGGAAAGAAAGGCTGAGACGACTGCCCAAAACGCGATGGGCCAGGCTGCTGAAACGGCCTAAAAGGAGTCTCACCCACGCGGGGCTACTGAAACTGCTGAGAACGACCCCTAGACTGACCTCCACGACCCTGAGGCTGGGCCGCGGTCTGCTGTGATCCAGCTGACGGACACACTCTCGCAAAATTCCCGTACTGACCACAAAGGTTGCAGGAGCCCTGCACACCTACACACTGCGTGGAAGAATGCTTCCCACCACAAAAGCCACAAAACTCAGTCCGAGACCCACTGCTACTCGAACTGCCTGAACCGGAAGACCCTGAACCAGACTTTTTCTTGAATTGCTGACCGCGAGGTCGGAACCTACCACGGCCAGACTGCTGAGCCATCTGCTGCTGCTGTTGCTGTTGAGGAAAATGAGCGGACTAAGAACTCTGAGACGACTGAGATCCCTGACCAACATGCCTACCACCCTGCACTGCCTGCGCTACCTACGCTCTGCGCGTACGACGGCTCCTCATGCCCTCCTCAATGTGGATAGCAGTATCCACGGCCTCAGCATACGACTTGGGCTTGCTCGTCAAAACACTCTGGTAAAATTCTTCATTCAAGCCCTCCACGAATCTGGTACTCTTGGCCCTCTCCCGGCCAGCAACATGCGGAACATAAGCCAACAACGCAGAAAACTTGCGAGCATACTCGCGCACAGTCATCGATCCCTGCTCCAAAAATTCAAACTCCCGCTCACGGGCAGCTACATATGAATCGGGGATGTACTCCTGCCTGAAGGTCTCACAGAAAGTGTTCCAAGTGATACCAACTCCAGTCTCCGCTAAGGTACTAGACGCACCTCACCACCAACGCTCTGCGGCCTTCCTCAGTAATAAGGTCACTAACCTCAACCGGAGTTCATCGTCATACTGAGCCCTATCGAAAAGATGAATGACGTTATGGAGCCACGAATCAGCATCCTCACTCGACTCGTCGCCATTAAAGATAGGAGGGCTCATCCTCTGAAACCGAGCTATAACAACATCCATTCTCTCCACCGGAGCCGGCGGAGCCTCAGCTTCCCCCTCTTCGCTACTCTCACGAGTATGACTAGGAGCACTATACTGATCCTCTTTCTGACCTCCTGATTCCTGAAACTGCCCCTACCTCTACTACGACGTCTAGGCGGCATCTAAATACACTCAACAGGATAAGGAAAAACAGAACAGATACAGCATAAAAAGCATATAACACAGATATGCAGCACGTAATCACATAAGTCAAGCACATGCAACACACAACATTGTGCCTAGACTCAAGTGTCAAAGAAATTGAGCTTATCCCAGCTTAAGCTCTGATACCAAAAATGTCAGGCCTCGTGCTCTAAACAGAGTAAAAACCCAAACACATGCGGAAGCTTATCAAAAAGTGGGTAAAATTTTCGCGTTTAGGCCCGACGGTTTAAAACATATAATTAAAATAGAACGATACTCAACATAGATCCCAGATTAAAATCCAACAACCACAATATAACATACAACAACCAAAACATGTATCAGATATAACACAGATATGCAGCACGTAATCATATAAGTCAAGCACATGCAACACACAACATTGTGCCTAGACTCAAGTGTCAAAGAAATTGAGCTTATCCCAGCTTAAGCTCTGATACCAAAAATGTCAGGCCTCGTGCTCTAAACAGAGTAAAAACCCAAACACATGCGGAAGCTTATCAAAAAGTGGGTAAAATTTTCGCGTTTAGGCCCGACGGTTTAAAACATATAATTAAAATAGAACGATACTCAACATAGATCCCAGATTAAAATCCAACAACCACAATATAACATACAACAACCAAAACATGTATCAGACTCCCCACGGGTACAACGACAAAGCGCAGGGCATCCCCCTGGCTGACTGATACATATATATAAGTATGATATATGCAACTGGGACACACTAGCCACCTCCTGGGGCACCACCAGCTGGGTTAAAGCCACGACCAGCTGAAAAACCTGGGTTTCCTGAAAACAACACAAACAAGGAAACAAACCAAGCCCCAGAGGGACATGGGGTCAAACCCCAGTACGGAGAGCAAATATAACAGCTAAGGAACAACATAGGATAAAAATGCAGATGCTATGCATGAGACACCGGATAACAACGGAAAGATAGACCCTCAAGGGAGCTAAGGAACTCAGACATAGCTCCAAGAACCATCAACAACAAATAGTGGCCACGGGGTGTGTTCATAGTGTGGTAATGAGCCACTCGCCATGACACTACACCCAAATACCAGATGTATCAAACAACTCAACCTGCTGTTGCCTCGCCCATGAACTGTGGTAGTTAACCACTCGGCTCATGGTGGCTAACGATCCCAGCAGGGAGATGAGAGTGCGGTATCGCCGCTCGCCCTCGCATCCTGGTAAGAATCAATAACAGCAATACAAGATACGAATAATGGCTGTAATAACAATATGAATGCAATATGGGGAAATGCGTGTATGCATAACAGGGCAGCTAAACAATCAATAGAAATCACAGAAGAAATCCCGAAGACTCTGGTAAAAGCCTGTTAACCAACAGCGTACACAACATAAATCTTACGGGATACAAGCACAGAACTCACGGCCGGGAGACACTCTCAACCAGCACTCAAACCCATCAATACTACACAATCGAAAGCTTAAAACAATACACTAAAGCCAAGATCTTACAACAATTCGAAGCTACCTGCTCACAGCGAACGCACGTCCAAGACAGTAACTTCGCGACCTTGCTCTAGCTAACCACAGCCCCCAAGAATGGTAGTAATCGATAAGGCTTCTCGAGAGGAGTCCAAAGCTACCTCGCACGAGAAAAACAACCATCGGAAACGACGGGAATCCGCCGGAAAAGCTCACGGCTGAACAGTGCTCTAGGGTTCGAAGAAACAGAGAACGAAAAGCTGGGAAATAATCTAAGTATGGGAACTGGTGTCTAAAATCGAAGGCCAAATCTTCCTATAAATAGCACTAGCAACGACTGGAACTCAAACAATAATTGTCCACCGACAAAACCAGTCGACACCATCGATCTCCCAAACTAGCAGGTATACTACAACTCTCAGACGCAAGAACCAACTGCTGGTTTCTCAAATAACGCTACAACAATCGCAAAACAAACGAACGGCTGGGTAAGCAGTCGCAAGAACACAACAACGCATACCACTTCTCTCTGCTGGTACCGGTCGCAAGCTACAGTAGTGAAAATCTCTCGCAGCTGGACATCCAGTCGCAACAACAAAACGACGACGTTTCCTCTTCGCGCTACAGGAAAGTTGACCCGCGTTGACATCTGCTTCTGCTGGACAACCAGCAGATACACACACGTGATACCACCAGCTGGTACCAGAAGCAACATCAAAACGACGTCGCGCTAAGTAATCTAAACGCAGTCGTTTTAGCCCTCAACGCAATTACGCTAATGCATCTGCTGATTTCAACACGCGCAACCAGACTTCACGCAAACGACGGCGTTTCATACCCTGCACTACCAAAACACGCTTCGACTGGTTTCACCACCGACCAGCTGCTAGCTCAAGAATCAGCTTTTACCCAAAAATACCAAAATCACGAAAACTTCCAGAATCGTTCTAAGTATGGTTCCCGACCTGAAAATGCAACTCAAACCTCGAAACAGAGATTCTAAACCAACAAAATCTCTATAAACCGATTAACTCCAATGATTAATCTCAATTAACAAATCCAGGTCTCACACCCGCGGAGAAACCATGATAAGCTGAAAACACACACAGGCAACAAACACCAGCCCTAGAGGACACGTGGTCAAACCCCAGTACGGAGAGCAACTAAAAAACAGCAGTTAAATAGCAATAGATAAAATGTTAATGCTATGCGTGAGAACAAGGCTACAACTGAAGACAGGGAGCCGAAGGATCTCAAAGAACTGCTCAACAACTGATATTCAATGAACTGGAAGATAGTGGCCACGGTGTGTGAGTATATGGGAGCTACCCACTCGTCTCAACACATGGCACCAGATGCAAAACACAGTTCAACCTGCTGTTGCCCAACTCATGAGATGTGGGAGCTACCCACTCCGCTCATAGTGGCTAACAGATCCCAGCAGGGAGTTGAGGTATACGGGAGTTACCCGCTCGTCCTCTTACAAGCATCCTGGTACACACAGATCAATACAACAAGGCAAGGCTAGCAAGATCTGAGTTCAACATGAATAAATGCGTGTATGCAATGTAACAGCTTGCAAGAAACAACATCACAGAGGCAAGCAACAACAGCACAGAGGCATACACAGCAGGACATATAATATCCCTGTCAAATTCAACGTTGTAAGACAAGCTCACATCCGTACCTCAATCTGAGCTATAATTACCACAAACGAAGTCCCGAGCAACCAGATCTTAGCACCTGCTAAACCAATAACAACACTAACTCAGGGACGCAAGCACAGTACTCACAATCGGGAGCTACAAGCTCAACCAGCTCCGTCCTATCCTACGAGCTCAACAACTAGCTCTAAACAAAGGGCAAGGGTAGAAACTAACACTTACCAACAAGCTACCTGAAAGGCCGAAGCGATTCCACGCTTATGCTAACAGACTACACAAGGAAGATGTCTTCGCGATCCTCTTCCAGCTTAATGCAAGCATCTAAAAACGGTACCAAATGAAACGCCTTAGCAAGAGGAGTCCAGCGCTACCACTCTCACTTCAGTCGGATCTGTCTACCGCCGGCAATCGAAGAAGATAAGGTTCGGTGAACAATAGCTAGGGTATCGCGACTGAGTTATCTTTCGAGAAATATTTCTAACTATCGGGAAACAATAATGAATGAAGGGTCAAAGTCCTCTTAAATACAACTCAAATCTGGTCACATCTGGTGAACAGTAGCCATCGATAACTCGGGGTTCACATCTGAAACCAGCACACATCTGAGTACCACTCCAGATCTGGACACTACGTCAAAACAGACGTGGGACTTAACCAAATGACGTTGCACAGAAAACACGCTCCCAACTTATACACGTCATCCCGCTAACTCAAGTCTGAAACACCGAACCACTCAGATCTGACGCACTCCAACAAGTCACATCTGAAATCTCTGAACCGCACCGGTCTAAACCAAAACATGAACCGGGACAACAAACCGGATCTGTCTATGCACAACTAACAACGCACGCACACTCAAATTCGGATCCTCTCCAAACGACATCGCATTAGAACCAGATTAAAAAGACCAGATCTCACCTCCATATCTGAATGCGACCAACCAGATCTGATCAGCACTCAAATCTGATCGTATTCCCGTGAAATCCTCCAACTCTCCAGATCTGTTTCAAGGACTTATACGGACCCGATAGCTTCACCAAGCATATCAACTCAAAGCTGGCTCATCCCAGATATGTTCAAGCCAAATCTGGTCTATGTTAAACCCGATTAATTAACTCAATTAATCCCATAATCTTTCGGGTCTCACATCGTAGGCTGTGTGAACTCCATTTCTAAGAACATGTTTAACGTCTCTATTCAAAGACTACATTGATTTGTTTTTCACATTCACTCTGATCTGTTTCACTCATCTCTCAATATATGTGAGTGAATTTGTGCGTGTGAGGACTGATATAATTCAGCTCATTTCTCATATTTGTTTCATCACACACTATCGTCTTATTTGAGATCTTATAGCACGAATACATCTGCTGGTGTGTGCGCAGCTTGATATTCTGATCTGTTTTGAACTTTCACACACGCACCTATTTTTACCCCCAGCGTCTTCAGTTCAACTTGGTATATATTGTTGGCGCAGTCTACTCTAACATATATAACCTCTGATCTGAAGTTACCGTTGGACACAAACTCCTAACAGTTGAAAAGTTTCTGTAACGTTTTTTAATTTGTGTCCTTCGTCATTTAATGCACTTTACTCTTTTTGACTTTGAACATTGGAGCTCTATCTTGAGCAGAAAAATTAGTTTGTCTTCAAGTAATAAAGTTTGAACAAATTAATTCATCTGAGTTGATCTGTTAGGATCAAGCGCTTAAAACTAGGCCAAAAGCTATAGCTATTAGCCAAGGTGCAACTTTATTTTCTTATTATGTGGCAGTGCAGAGTGCACCTATTATGTGCATTAGGGTTGGGCTGTTAGGCCCATGAGTCAGGGGAGGTGCATGTCTAACTGCTGGTGCTGTCTCAATTTCCTTAGAGATCAGTCTTACTTTTCCCCTACCGCCGGCCCTATCCCCAGCAGAGATAGTACTACCCGTTAAGATCTGGCATCATACTTTTACAGCCCACATGGCTAACTAGATCAAGCGGCGCAACGTCAGCAGCTTGACGTACGAGAACTTCCCAGGAGGTCACCCATCCCAGTACTGTTCTCACCCTTGCACGCTTAACTCAACACCCCCCCCACCAAGAAGTTTAGAAAATGCTTCCTTGGAAGACTCGAACCCCTGACCTCGCTCTGATACCAATTGTTAGGATCAAGCACTTACCACTAGGACAAAATCTATAGATATTAGCAAAGGTGCAACTTTATTTCCTTATAATGTGGCAGCACAGAGTGCACCTATATGGTACGTTAGGGTTGGGCTGTTAGGCCCATGAGTCAGGGGAGGTGCGTGTCTAACTGCTGGTGCTGTATCAATTCCCTTAGAGATAAGTCTTACCCTTCCCCTATCGTCGGCCCTATCCTCAGTAGAGATAGTATTACCTGTTAAGATCTGGCATCACACTTTTACAACCCATATGACCAACCAGATCAAGCGGCGCAACGTCAACAGCTTGACGTACGAGAACTTCCCAGGAGGTCACCCATCCCAGTACTGTTTTCACCCTTGCACGCTTAACTCAACATGATCTCCTTCTCGTTTGGTCGAAGCTTCATTTTGATCTGATCTGGTCTGGTTGAACCTTCGATCTGATCTGTTCTATATACTGCATTCCTTATACTGCACTTCAGTTCTTATATTTATTTGTTCAATATTATATTCTTCTGATCTGATTTTCTTCTGAGCTGCTCATCTCTACTGTTTTTATCCGAGTCTTGCTTCTATTTTCTCTCAGCTGATCTCCTCTTAGTTGATCTAGTACGAAGCTCCATCTAAGCTGTTCTTGATCTAAGTTGTTTCGTTCTTCTTTGTTCTTCTTTGAGCTATTTTGATCTTCTTTGTTTAGCTCTGTGCTGCTATAGTTTGGTCAGTACCGCTCCATCTTGGATTTACTCTCTGTTCCAACTTACACCTCTGAGCTAATCTTATCGGTGCTGCAGTCCGTCTTGCTCCCAGCTACTCTGAGCAGATCTTGTCTAAACTGAACTGCTCTTGTAACTCCGTGCTGATCTATTTTCTAAGCTGAACTTGCTCTGAGCTGTTCTTATTCTAAGTTGCTCTTGCTTCGAGCTGGTTCAGGCCTAAGCTGATATCCTGAGCTGATACCTTCACTAAACTGGTTTCTTCTATGCTGATCTTTGCTCTAAGCTCAAACATCTTGGATGTCGTCAGCTGGATCAGTTTGGACGTCCCCTACTGGATAAGCATTTTTATTGTGCTTGTGGAGATTCAAAGCCGGAGCTATTTTCTGCAACCTGCCGTTCAGCTTAAGTCAAGTAAACTCTGTTTCTTGCTGCTTCTGTGAAAGCATATTATTGTTCACTTCTTGCATTCTGTTTGCGTTCTGTTTGATTTCTGGTTGCGTTGTGTTTCGGAGTTCAGAGTAACGTTTAAGGTTTTTTTCAAATAATGTTAGGATCTGTACGCTTTCAGCGGTTTCGAAAATGGTTTTAAGTTCTCGAATGTTTGACAGAGGAGTTTCTATGACAGTTGAGCTGTCGTCTCTTTCAAATTTCTAAGTTGTACGAAAGTAGCTTCAAAATTAGAGTTCTCTATTTGCTTCCAGAGAATAAGTCGTATGGTTATGGATGAGGTTCTGAGCTGATAGGCGGAGCTGATCTATTTAAAGCGCTGTTATGGTCTTATAAACTTAGTTAATCTGTTCGGTCCAAGATATTTTCAGTACTCGTGCTGGATGGCTAAGGATGAGTATCTGAGCTGATAGGCAAAGCTGGTCTAATTAGAACCCTATTCTGATCTGATAAGCTTAGCTAATCTGTTCGAACTTCTCCAAGCTCTTTTCAGTATCCCGTTGTTATTCTAATCTTGTATGATTTGTTCGATGATTTCAGTTCATACTTTGATCCCCAAACTGTTCCAGTTTACACTCGCGATAGGCTTATTTTCCCAGAGCTGATCTTAAGTTCGCGATATGATTTTTCCCCGAGCTTTGAACCAATGATCTGACTCGTTATTCTAAGCTAATCTTATTGTTTCTTTTCTTTAATTTTGCGAGCTGTTCTAAGTGCGTGAGCTATTTTCCATCTTCTGAGCTATTTTAAGCGCGTGATATGTTTTCCATCTGAGCTTCTCTAAGCTCGCGATCCGGTCTGATTGACCTAAGCTGAGTTGACCTTGTTTGACCTTCTTAACATAGCCTGACCGTTCTAAGTTGTGTTGAATTTTCTTAATCTGAGTTGACCAACAAGTCGTGATCTTATTTCTCACCCATAGCTGTTGTACGCTTGCGTTCTGTTTTCTACCCAGAGCTGAACAGATTCAGCTTAGGTCAACTATGGACTGATAATGAAATCTCAAGTTTAATTATTCTTTCCTTTAGCTTTGATTCGAAGGTATAACACTAATCTGTTCGAAGTTATACCTAATGTCCAGAGATAGTTTTTACCTTAGAGATATGTGCTTTGTTAGTCATATCTATGGCCTGAGCTGATTCGAGTTTTTTCTTCGATTGAACTTTGATATATATCTTGAGCTGATCTCAGAATTTCTTCAACTGTATATAGTCGTCACCCAGCAGTCTTTTCAAATAAAAAAGGTGTTTTTAACAAAACAAACCGCTTGTGTGAAGGTTTTAATGATATATGTCAAGGTGACGAAGGAGGAATGACAGAAGTTTCCATGCCATATTTCATAAATTTTAAAGGAATTAATTTCAAATTTTTATGACCTGTGGCTAAGATAATAGACGGCCAGATTACAGGCATGTGTATGTTGGTTGACGGACCGGATTGCCCCGAAAAATTATGGGAGTGTGGATGTCGATCGATGGACCGGGGTGCCCCTCCAAACATGAATGTTATTGGGCGATAGTCACCATAGCCTGTTTATGGATGAGCTTGATCAAGCGACCAGACCAAATAAGTACTTCTGCGCCACATCTCATACAGAAAAATGAATGGTTTATTTTATAACCGTAGATTTTAAGAAAGTTTATGTTTAATGTTTACTTCTTTTATGTTAAATTCTATGTTTACTGTATGTGGAGCTTTGCGATTACTAGATTTACCTACTGAGCCCCTAGGCTCACTAGCTTTCATGGCTGCAGGTGAAGATGTTCCTTGAGAGCTGGACGACGCGAGCTGGAACACAGAGTTGGAAAGTGTGTTTATCGATAGACCAGTGTTTTCTTGCTGCTGCAGGCAGTATCTCTTTTGGTGAAGGAAGTTGTATTAGACATTGCATTTCAAATTGTTTCCAATCTGATTTTGAACGATTTATATCAAACGATAACTATATTGTTATTCGTATTCCAAACTGTTTCATTTTGAGCTGTTACAGCCCGTAAGTTGTTTTGCTCTAAGCTGTTATAGGCCGCAAGATGCTTTGCGTTGAACGTCCAAACGACCTTAATACGATTATTGTTTCCCAGCCTGAATGAGATAAGATTACGCAATCCCGGATCTAGTTGTTCATGTGTGAGCTGAATCGTTTCTTTTTATGGCACAATCATCCCTAAATAGTATGCTTCCTTCTAAATCCTAAAACTTGAAAGTTGTGTGTTTGTCTCAAGTACTTTTGACATTTTTTTTGTAAATAGGCGGACTAGGGAGTCACAGTTAGAAAAGAATTAACAAGTTTTGTGTTCATCAAAATCAACATCTAATCTATGTAATAGATCCAACACGGTTCGTTTTCTAAGCAGCACATATCAAAAGATCGCCTCGTCTGATATCAGCTCTGAAGGTACAAAGCTTCTTGTGGAAAGAATGGAAAGGGTTCTTGGCTATCCTATCAGTGGTAGATGAGAACAAGAAGTTTGAACTGACAACGGTAGACGTGGTGAGGGATTTTTCTGAAGTATTTCCTAAAGATGTTTCTGGTCTACCACCAGATCAAGAGATCAAGTTTGCGATTGATCTAGTACCCAACACAATGACCGTTTCCAAACCACCAATATCGACTCGCACCCACAAAAATAAGGAATTGAACGAGCTAGCCAACTGTTGGTAGTGGGTTTTGTTGGCTCTAAAAACGATCTTTATTCATTTATATAAATCACATTAACATGACATTCTTTATCTTTGCTATTATTGCGTAAAACTGTTGGATAAAGACCTTGAATGTACTATAGTGCATGTTAGATGTGATAGTGGATTTTATGGCTTTCATGAAGCACATCTAATAGTTACTGTACATTATAAATAAGTTCTTATCCGATATGGCCGTCCAAAACAAGGATAAGAGCCGCTCGAGTTATAGAATAGCATCTGCGATGCGAACTACCATGCTTCATTGGTAGGAAACATGTAGATATTCTGAATATTAGTTCGAGGTCTTGGTTTTACACCATTAGTCCTTATGACTCCAAAAATCATTGAGACTCTACATGATAGGCGCCTCGCTTTGACTCATTTACCTAATCCGTGAGGGTCATCAGGTTGCGAGAGTGCGTGAGGTCCCGATGCATGTAGGAGTCGATACTTTGTTGTCGAGGATTTATCGCTCGCCTTGGTGCGTGGATATCCTATGCTATCTGAGGAGATAATAATGTGACAAATCTCCGGTAAGAGTATTAGATGTTGTAGGTAAGTGGGTCTACCTATAGTACGTGCGATGTCGCGATTTGATCTCCAAGATGTATCGCATACTTATTGAATCTCTAGCGACCCTTGATTTACCAATTTTATCGGGATATTTGAGTTAAAGCGACCGCATTGTACTTTAACTATCATCTACTGGTTCTTGCAGGCACTATCAGAGATACCTAGGAAATCATGGGGCACTGCTGCTAGGAGCTCTTACCATGATACGTTGGGCAATTTGAAGATGGATTTTTTGAGCCACACCTATGTGGACCCACGATTAACTGTATCACTGAATCATTTAGGGTTACACAGGTGCTAGATACTTGATTCCCGTAGATAAGGATCAAGATATCGATCTTGATGTTTGGGAGCATGATTACTTGAATCAATGAAGCAGGAGGAAAACCTACCATAAATAGATTCAGTTGTTCAAAAATTTGATTCTCACATCGTAATATGCATATTTATTTTTGTACGCATCGACGATGTCTGGTCATCGATCAGGATTATGATGGAACCGATAACATGGAATTTACACTAACTTGGGGATGAAGAGTCCTAAGTATGGAAAATTCCATATTGATATCTATCCGTGGTAGCTATAAATAGAGGTGAGTAGAGGGGCCATTACATAAAATTATTCACCATAATTTTGATCTCTCTCTCCACTCATTCCCACGCCTCCCACTCCCTCTCATTCGGACAAAAACACACACTTTATAGCCAAGATTTTTCGTCCAATCCATTCTCTAAGGAGGGCCAAAACCTTTGTTCTTCTCACAAGCACAATTCAGTCGCCCCTTCTCTCTATGCAAAAATCCTTTCGGCTTTCTAATTCAAACCTATGGGAGGAGCCGAGCATCCGGTCCTAGACTTGATTACAAGGGACAAACATAAAGGTTGGAAGGAGGTTCGTGACACAAACCGTAAAGGAGAGCCAAACTCGCTTGTCGATTTGGTTGGAGCAAGGGTTTTTTATGCACAGGTAAACAATTATTCAAAACCCTCTATATGGTTTATTGTTCACCTTGATATAATAATTGTATGAACGCACACCAACCTCCGTGATCGGTTCACGATGATCAAAATGATTTAAAATTCAGCTTCACTTGGGTGTGGAATACGGGGATCCACTGGTCACCAACAATGTATCAAAACATAGGATCCGGATTTCATACGATTAAAGATTGCATCAAAATATTGTCACTTCATGCATCGGATGCATGCATCACACATCGCTGCATGCATCATGCGATCATCGTGCAGCACCATCTCGCATGGTGCTGTATCGGCGATGTGGCGCTCTCACAAGCACTACAGCACACCTCTGGGAAACGTGCTTGGGCAGCGCGTGCCTGCTGTCGGGGCGTGCCTCGTGCAGCACGATGCGACAAATACAAATTTTTCTATATTTTGATATTTGTCTTATTTTCGGAAAAAAAATATTTTAAAATGAACATTGGAAAGAATATGAGTTTTCCATATATGTGTGATTATGTTGCCAAAATCTACTTTGGGAAACAAAATCAATTTGATTTGATTAAATTGGTCAATTTATTTATTTTGCAAATGAGACTTATAATTCATATATAATTTATTGGGATAATCGATATGCATATAAATGTTGAGTCCGAATTTAAATTAGTGAGACCAAATTTCAAAAATAAAATCTCTAATTTTAAATAATTTAAAATGTATACCAAGATTAAAATTTCATGGTTAAATTGACAAACTTAGTTTAATGATACTTATGAAGTATGTGACGAAACGTAATCTAAGAGAGTTCTACATAGACAGGCTTAAAAATACTTTGTACCGTCTGGGCTCACTGAAGGGCGTCACCCTGTCTTAAGAAGTTTGGTTTTAAGTGTGTCTTAGCCCCTCCAATGACCTGAAAACACTCTTAGAGAATATTAATTGTACTTCTAAATTTATCATAAAACAAAAGATTATTCAATAAATCTTGAACCTAAGGGAATTAAAATATTGTTTAAAATTTTCCTACCTTCCATCAACAATGGATGTACGTCGAATATAGCCGCATGCATGGCCCGGCTCATATATTGTGTGTGTGGGGGGGGGGGGTTCGCATGCCGAAAATATGCACACGCCATTGAAACTTGCTGTGAGTTGGATGGAACTCCCATGGAGTTGGCTCATATTATTGGGGACGTCATGGTGATAGTCCGTTACAACTCACCATTGATGGGTTGTCTTGATACATGATGGTAATCGGAGTCATATTATTGGACCCTTACTGGACGTGAGGTAAATTAATGGGGCTTGTACCTGTTGCAATTGGGCTCTACTTTTTGATGATCATGGTTGACTGATATTATTTGTGACCATGATTTCTCGATTGGACTCTGTGCACCCACTAAGGAAACTGGATTTTCCGATTTCGCTAGATGGTGATGAAATTGTTAAAATAGTGGCATGGTAATTCATAAAATTAAATGACCATATTTTATATCTTAATAAATTATATAGAATAATCATTGATGCATGTCTATTTTCATTCAGTATATTTTACAATGAGTACGCGCAACCAATTATCACTTATTCTTGAAAACAACAAACTTACTAGAGAAAACTATCTTGACTGGTTACGGAACCTCAAGATTGTTCTGGCTTCGGAGAAACTGGTACATGTTGTGAAAACCCGAAAATTTAGCTACAAAAAAAAAATATTTTCCCTGCTGGTCGAAAATCAGCAGGTGGTCGAAGTTCAGCAGTTGACCAGTCGTGCTCAGTAGACGAAGAAAGATCAGCTGGTGCGAGAAGACCAGCTGGAAAGCTAAACAATGATGACGTCAGCAGTAACGTCAGCAATCAACAGGAAGCTACAGCGCAAACCAGCAGTTGGTACTAGAAGTAAGCGATAGCAAAAACGATGTCTTTTGAATAAATCGATACGACAGCGTTTCGCCCTCACGCTAAAGATTCAGCAGATGGCTTGTGCGATGATCAAACCAGCAGGTAGTCACAACTATCTTGAATCAGCAGGTACATCACTTAAAGATAACTAGCAGGTACTTTTCAACGATATCAAAACGGTGTCGCTTGAATAAGTTGACAGGACAACGTTTTGACTTAACGCTAAGGATCATTCGTTGAGTTTGAAAAGAAATCAGCTTTGACCAAACAAAGAATTCAGCAGATGGACTATTAGCAAGGCAAATCCAGCAGCTGACGACTTAGCAACGCAAAATTCAGCAGCAACGCAAAATTCAGCAGCCACGCGAAATTCAGCAGCGATGCAGACTTCATCTTCTCCACGAAAAAGTTAGAATTTCTCGACACGAAGCAAGATTGTTGTACAGGAAACTTCACCAGTGAAATTCGAAGAGACCTCTCATGCGTACAAGGCAGATTTCGCGCAGTAACCGTCGAATTGAGAGAAGTAATGAACAATTAAAACCCGTAAATCATGCGCGCGTAACAGTCGATGTAATGATAGGGAATTAAGAGCCTTAATGGCGGACGCTTGAATCCCCTTCCTCGCCACCTATAAATACCGATTGTGATTGAACCAATTCCACACCACTTCAAAATTCACAGCGAAACAAGCGATAAGCTCCCACGCTACTTCGAATTCTCAGTCAGAAAAACAGCAGTTTTGCACGCCAAAGCTCTGCGGAAATTTCAGCAGGATTCGTGCTACCAGACTTCACACCAGATTCCTCACAAGAGCCAAGCACCTCCGCGATTTAGGAAGACCAAATTTCAGGCTTCGCCCAGTGCACGTAAAAACCAGACTTTGAAATTGTAAGTGGGCTTTTGCTAAAGGACTGATCAGTAAACCATAGACACGATTCTGTTGTTATATGGGTTTACGGAATATTTCGGCTTTCTGGGTTACTTGGTGTAACTAATGGCCTCGACCCCTTAGAGGAGCAAAACTTAGGGACTGATCAGTAAACCATAGATACGATTCTGTCGTTATATGGGTTTACGGTAATATTTCGGATTTCTGGGTTACTTGGTGTAACTAATGGCCTCGACCCCTTAGAGGAGCAAAACTTAGGGACTGATCAGTAAACCATAGACACGAAGTAATCATCAGTGCTATCTGTCAGACTATGCTCTACTATGCTATGCTATGCTCTGTTATGCTATGCTATGCTCTACTATGCTATGCTCTGTTATGCTATGCTATGCTCTACTATGCTATGCTCTGTTATGCTATGCTATGCTATGCTCTGTTATGCTATGCTATGCTCTGTTATGTTATGCTATGCTCTGTTATGCTATGCTCTGTTTCTCTGTTATGCTATGCTCTGTTCTGTCTAAGCTCTGCTCTGAAACCTGTTATTCAGTATATGTATAAGTATATTTTGTATGCTCGAATGGTATCCCCCACTTGCTGAGTGTTTCCCCAAACACTCACCCCTTACTTCTCCACCCAGATAAGAATGAAAAGCAGGTAGAAGAAGAAGAGCAAGAACAATTCTGGGGCTGGTGAAGATTCGGATTTCTATTTAATTATGTATTTTTCACTTCCGCATTCCGTTATTTAAATTTTATTTTCAGATGTAAAAACGATTATATTTCGGTTATTAATAGACTGGTTTGAGCTATGCTATGATGGCTTAATGTTCTACAATTTTTATAATTTTTTAATATTGCCGATGTCACGAGTCTCGGTCTCGGGGCGTGACATTTTAGTGGTATCAGAGCTCACCAGGTACATAATCCAGCTGGGAAACCAAATCTGAAATTTTCAATATTGAGAAAGAATTTCGGATTTTGGCGACAGACCAGTGTTGCCCTCCGAATACACATTTTTGCCTTTTTGATAATACACTAACCTTTTGTACAGGACTCCGACTTCGGTTCTGAAGTCCCTATGGTTAGTATCTTCAGTTTATGGATTAACCTCACGACTTTATATTTTTGGAAATATCCTCAGACTTTAGGAAATGGCCCCCTCTGCTCCTCGTACTCGTGCTGCGGCTGCCCTCCTGATGAAACAAATTGCCCTCGATAACCAAGACCACACAATTAGGCGCCTTAGAGCCCAATTAGCCACTGAGAGACGAGGATTGGCAGCAACGAAGAAGGAACTTTAAGAAACACAAGTAGCCTTAGAAGCCTCACATAAGGTCATTGTCGGACTAACCGAGATAGGCCTTAGCATGTCCAAGAAGATTGAGAAGATGAAGGTTAAGAAACAACAAGTTAGAGCAAACCATGTGGAGTGCCATCAGAAGTTCCAGGCTCGCATCCACGAAGCCGAACACTCAATGCAGGATCAACACTTGCTCATAGAGGCCCTAGTGGATGAGAAGGACAACCTACTTCAAACCATCCACGGTCTCAAAGAATCCAACAACGCCCCTGCCCCATTCGATGGTGATTGGGAAGAAGAACCGGAAGAAGAACCGGAAGAGGAAGAGATTGAGGATATTCCTCTGGGCGAGGGAGAGATAGACGATGAATATGATATATTGTAGCTTTGTATTCAATTCATCTTTCTATTCGAATAAATTGCTTAGCCTTCAAGATATCTTATTCTCGACCTTTCACAGTTTTATACCGCCATTCTTAATAAGGACTCCCTATGACAGAATATGGCAGGCGATCGTAGAAGCGACAGGAACAATGGAGGCGAAGGGCCCTCACACAACGGAACAGGTCTTAGCAGAGAAGACCTAATGGCAATAGTTACAATGGTTGCCACAACGCTTCAAGGGTTGGTTGGTCCCAACCACAACCAAGCTCCACCTCCTCCCCCTCCAACCCGTGGGACGAAGTTCTATTACGAGTCCCTACGAAAGAACAAAGCCCCCACCTTTGATGGGAGCCACGA